>JANTPZ010048938.1:0-21423 GCA_025593235.1 Vachellia pachyceras | reverse complement strand
TGATTACATTTACAGATCATTTGTAATTATAAATAAAATAGGAGATCAAAATTGTAATTTTACCCTACATTATAAACAATTAGAATTATAATCTATGAAATCCCAAAGATCCTTAAAAACCTAATAAATCTTGTAAGTTATATCGAAATTTTGGTGCAATTTGTCCATTTCATGAATTCAGATTCTTTTGATAAATTTTAAAATTATAATGAACTAATTTAAAATAACTAGAAATTATTTCGTCTACTATTCCTTTAACAATTGAATGTGAAAGTAAAAAAGAGATGGCATCACTTCGTAGATGAAATATGATAGCAAAGTTGTGAAAATGCGGACCAGCTTGTCCACCACCTCTTCAAATTGCCAGTGCATTGTTCATGAGGAAGGATAGGTCAATTTGTATTTTTGGGATGGATAGGTCTATTTGGTTTTTTGGATGTAATGCTCTTGCGAGTTAATTAGACTAAGGGAGATTTAAATTATTTATAAAAAAGTCTCAAGAGTTGTTAATGGTAACTGCTCTTCTTATCAATGGTGTTCTTCAACTTATTATTCACAACCTCTTAGACTTCTTCATAAATAATTTCCTTCTATGGGACTTAAGCTTAAATCTCACTTAGATTAATTACTTGTTCAAAAATAAAAGTCATTAGAAAAAAATCGATGGAGTTATTAGCTTCAAAACTGTACTTGTTATTTCCTTGTCAAGTTAAAAAATAGTTTCCCCATATTGGTTACCATATTCTCGATTTCTATTGTGATACAATTCTTCAAAAAAGACGAGAAAAAATATTGTGAAGCATTCATGCATAGCCATTCCCGTGGCCGTCCCCGACTTCACAAAGTCATTTCTTGCATGAAAGATAAATGCCAGAAACGATGGCAAGCCCAGCAACGGCAACACCAACCGAAGTTATGATACTCACTGCAGAGACAGCTGGTTTCGGAGACGGATCTGTCAAGAGATCCTTCACCTAAGAAACAGTAGTGAAAACTCATTAAATCTGCCAATCAATCATATGAAGAAATAATAGCATCAACCACCACCTTGGAAATTAAAACCAAAAAAAAAAAACCTCGAGGATTAGCGGAAGGTGATTTTCGAGCTAAAGATAATACTTATAAGTAAATCCTAAAGTATCTGCCTTTTCGTCCACATGACATCATCTATAGCATGAACTTTTAATTTCAACAAAATAAATGTTCACACACCATGATAGGTTGCTTCCAGTGCTTCTTTATTCCTTGTAGGTGCCCTTTGCCCACAACAGCAACAACCGAGTTACATTCCCTCGCCACTTTTAATAATGTGGAGGACATATATCTAGATATTTGAAGTGCGAAAAGAATTAGAATGAAATATTTTTTTTTAAAATATCACGTGCTTATTTAAGAGCCATTCTATATGCTAAATAGTACAAAGGGTAATATAATGACCACGGAAGCCAGAGTGAATTACATGTATAGCATGCCGACGTATTCCATTGTTGAAGCATAATCGTAAATTTGATTGAACACAAATTAATGGGCAAGACTTTTTTTTATCCCTTTAGTGAATTATATGTATAGCATATCAATACAATTGTAAATTTGATTGAACTCAAATGAAGAGGTTTGAGAACTTACTGATCTCTCTCATGCACGAGAGTCTCCATTAAAGTTGGGAACGCCTTACCTATCTCTTGTATAACAAGAGTTAGTACGTCATTATCATCCATTTCATTCAGCTGAAAAACACATTCCCCAGCGGCGATATAAAAAAGAATTCAGCAATAGTATGACCATTTCCTACCCATCAAAAGCATATAAGCATTGTAGTGTTTACCATTTTATGAAGCTCCTCATGACTGGGCAAAAATACTGCATTAAAAAGGAAAGTGTACAATAGTTTTATCTTATGCCAAAGTGGCATCTTTCTCCATGTTCTCCTTAATGTAATCTGTGTCAATCAAAGGCAATATATATTGAAGCAGTACAAACGAGAAATTTCTAAAGCATAACCCCAAAATGCATGCCCAATTGATAAAAGGCCTAACCAAGTGCCGGGAATTTCCAAATAAAAAAGGAAAATAAATCCCCATGTTTTACCACATTTACATATTTCACGCATATTCACAGAAACAATAATCAAGGTTAAACTCTTGAACATCAAATAGATCTAGTGAGCTTTACAAGAAGAAGACTTGGATGTCAGAGCATTAAATAAAAATAAGGCAGCCTACTGTTAAAAAGATCACACAAAAAGTAAGCAATATTCTTGATCCCAGCCATTAAAAATTTCTACAAGCTTTTCCGCAGGTCATATATAAATTTATCCTAAACAACAAGAACGCACAGACATGCCAGGGAGTGGATAAAACAGGGGAGTTGACATCATATTCAAGCAAATATCAATGGCAGTACTTCCTAAGACACAGATGGATAATTAGTGTCTTCCATGCAAGGCTGAATGCGACTGAAACATGCGCTGGGTATAATAGATATCAACGTATATTGACTCTTCATAGTAAGAATTAAGAAAATTGATGCTCTGAAACAGAGTAACAAGTATATTCTCAATCGTTCAGCCAATTTTAAAGCATAAACCCATTCAACCTGTACAGGGCGATCACCAAGTATCACTCTCCCATCATACTTGATTGCTTCTTCATATGCCACACGAAATTCAGCCCCGGGAAAAACATCAAGCTTATCAGCAATCTGTTGGAAATTTGAGAGGGAAAAAAACATATATGAGATAAACAGCGTTTTTGAATAATAACAGATTAATGAAAAGTATGTAGATCTTATGGAGACGGTAAATATGATTTCAAATATAGGAACGTGCTTTCGCAAGAAACCAGCTGTAAAGTACTCCAAAGATGTTTTGTTTTTTCCTCAACTTTGCAATCATTTCTCTGACAGTGGGCACCTACAAGAAGAAATAAATATATGAAAAATTAGTGAGAGATTAGTGTAAGAGAAACGAAATATACTGAAATTTCTCAGAGCTAAAGTTCATTATTATTAAACCAGGTAATCTAAGTTGAAATGAATATTAAAAACCACGAAGAAGATTATACGGGCATCTATTACTAATAGAGATGATTTTTTTTCTCCTTCATTCAAAATGAATAACAACAAGCACGCAAGTCATGAACTTGAAAATTAAATTATCAAGGTTAATAAACCAATATATCTTTAGATAGCGTTTTTTCTTTTAAAACTACAGATGATCTTCCTCCTTTAATGGAGCACTGTTAAATCATTTGAGTATTAGCAAGGTAAAGAATAGGTACCTTTAGATTTTGAGGGGCAAGTACTGTTAAACGACTTGGGCACAATTCTAGGAAGACAGCCTGGACAAACAAAATAAAGGCATACGATTTTAACAATAGAACGTACAAGCTGGAGGGAAGACATGAAACAAAAAATGCAGGCAGCTAATCAGATGGATGATTCATTCATCAACCAATAGCTATGGAGTCAAAAGAGGAAGCACCTGTGGTTTCAAAAAATTGATTATTTCTTGCACTTCTCCGCAGGATTCCTGTGAACAAATTCATTTAGTTCAGAATAGACGTAATCACTCACCGTTCCCATTTTACCATCTGTAATACCAAATTCCAAAATGCACATTTAAATCCAATCCAACTACAACGAGAGGGCTTGATCAATTGATTACCCGAGAAATATGAGCAGTGCCAACTAAGTACACGTCACAAACACCACTGTCAGCAGTTGATTCGCAAGTCAGGAACACTACGTTTCTTGAGAGTTCGTCCGGGAGTAACTTTCGCTGATTGGAATCCGCTGTATCAAGAAAAGGCGATACGGAGGCGTCTATGGGCTGGTCGATCCGAACCATGCTCTCAGATAAGTTCACGACGGAAGGATCGCCGATGTGAACGAAATCTTCGCCCTCGACGGCGGGTGTAACAGATTCCGACGGTTGTGGGTCCATCACCAGCCGGTGAGCGTCGAGAATTGGCGGCCGTAGAAACTCTGGGCTCAGAAATTCGTTGTGGTTGAGAAATGTGATGTGAGTGTGAAGGCAAAGGATTGTGCGGGAAGTTAAACAAAGGTGCGACTCGAGCGATTGAGCGCGAGTGACCAGGCCTATAGCAGCCAAACTGTCCGCCCGATCAGTGGCTCGGTCCGTCAGGTTTCGACGGCCGGTAACGACTTGATTGAGATTGTTATATATCAGTCCAATTATTCTCAAGCGGCCCACGCTAGAAAGCTCTCTGCACAAAACAGTAGTACACAAAGTTAGAAAGAACTTCTTCTCCTCGATACACCCAAATCAAAACAGAATCATCTTAAAATTTATAAAAAATATTTTAAAATTTATAAAAACTATTTTAAAATTCGTAAATTCTTCTATTTTCCTGATTCTCAAATACTGGGCCTCGATGTGCTGTTAATTCCGACTATGTTTAAATTTAATTGAGAAAATATGCTATTTAGTTTTTACCTTGGATATAGAAATTAGTTTTTTTTCAGTGACACAAATGGAGTCGTTCAAAGGTCAATGATCAGATTGCAATCGAGCCACAGGCACTTAGACAGTATAGACACATGATCAAGTTATTAATATACTTCCGAAATATGCTAATCATTTTAAACAAGAAAGAAAAATAAAATCTATTAAAATTAATTTAAAATAAAAAATAACAATGAAAATATTTATATGATTCATATATTCATATACTAGTCTAAAACTTTGGGCCTTCCTCCTTCCAGGGGTTCCAAGCATCAACGAGGTACCACTCTCAAAAGTTAGAATTCTAACATTGCTCAGGATCTACGGTCAGTCTCAGATAGGCAGGCAGTTTTTACTTTGGATTAATATTGTTTTTTATCCTTTATATTTACATGAATTTTAATTTTGATCCATTAAATTTTAAATTTATGGTTTTACTTCTTATAAATTCATAAATACTTTAATATTTAACATCAAGTATCACCTTAAAGTAGAATATCAAAACCAAAATCCATTAAAAATTTAGAAACTAAAACTAAAATTGATGGACCAAAAGATTTTGATTATTTTTTTTGCCAAATAAAAGATTTTGATTTTAATATTTATACTTTTAACAACTTTTGTTTTAAATCTCTACACTTAATGGTGATAATTAATATCGTTAAACATCCAAATCTTTGTGAAACTGTAGAAACCAAAACCATGGGTTTAAAATTTGAAGATTTAAAATCAAAATTTATACAAATTCAAGAGACATCCATCTTTATATAATTATTTCTTTCCCAATACTTATAATGTATGAATATGAATATAATAAAGTTTAGAAACATGTTTTCATTTTTTAAAAGCAAAATAGATTCGACCAATTCAAAATTCCAAAAGACACCATGTCAGGATCTCCGACATAAGCCTGTGCAAAATTGAAACAGATGAGACTCGAGATCGCAGAGAAAGATAATGTTTCCCGGTGTTATTGTTCAGAATGAGAATGCTTAATCTGGTTTTGATAGTCAAAATTTATAGCTCTTGGATATGAACCATAGAAATCCAACTATACAGAATGTATATCACTGCATCCATGCAAAATTCCACACAAATAATCTGTTTCTTCGCCCAGTATCTAAATCGAAACGCAATCAGATACTGATTTTACAACTACCGAGTCGTCAAAGAAATGTAATCACTGCTAGAATTTATAAGTTAGACTATATATCCATGTTTGCAATTGCTGCCTCTTCATCAAGCCCATCTACATCCACATTCTCATCATCACCTTCATACTGCAAATAAAATAAAAAGACAGATGCTATATGCATCATAAATTCCAACGCAGAAACTGTATTTGGATGTTCTTGCAAAATAAATGAACACACACCCGACATGATAAAAGCAACCATTTGAACCACAAATTTCGGCATAAATGAAAGTGGATTTGGCATAATAATGCATATGGCTGTACACTAGAGGGCGAAGAACTGACCCGTGAATAATTCGTTCCCGCAGTCAGAGTTGGGGGAAGCAGCGGCAACCTCTTCTCCTTAAATGGCACTTCGTTCTCAATTTCTGTGGGTGCAGCTTCAGTTTTATCAATTTCATCATCAAGCTCGATCTCAACTTCCTCATCAGCCACATGAGCTGCCATGCTGGTCAATGGCACACCAAGCCTACTTTCCTTCAACTGCACATCATCAATGATAATGAGTATCAACTTTCTAAGCTGAGATCACTAGCATCATCAATCGCCAACTTTGAAAACAATCCCATTCAAGAATATGAACTGCAACATCATTCAGTGTGTAAACAACTCTCATATATTAAGGAGTCTTACCTTTTCTAAGCCGAGGTTGCCAGAAGAAGTTCCTTTCTTTCGCCTTCCTTCAAGATTATGGGACTTAGTCGCCAGAGTCCCATTATTTAGGGCCTCAGGGCCCTCATAACCCTTATCGTTCGACTCAGCCACTAAATTCCACCGAGAACGCTTCCTGGTTCTGGCTGTTCCAACCAAATGCCCAAATGTTGATTTATATCCATGCCAAAGAAGTCAGCATAAATAACAGAAGGGCAAATGGACATGAAAGATTGCCATATTATTCGCACAAAAAAGGCATCACAATGAGTCATAAAGCTGGAACCAAATGTACACATTTACAGCCTTTAAATTAGGGTATAAAAAAATTAAGTTGTGACCAGAATTTAGAAATACAAATAATTTAGTTCACTAAATTTTACAAAATTACTACCTTGTTTTGTTTCTTCAACAGCATCATGACCAACAGGCAGCCTTTTCCTGTGTGGAGAAGCATCATTCTGCTCCACATTATCTTTGATGATGGATGGAAAACCTACGTCCTCAGCATTGCTTACAATATCAATGCTCAGGTCTTCTTCATTGACACCAATTCTAGAAATGTCCGAGTCAAGCTGATCTCCCAACCTTTGAAGTCGAGCCTGTGATCTACACAGGCCAACAAACTAAATTAACTCGTAATTTTGTTGAAGACTCTTCCCTCAAAAAAGGACTCAAGACAATAGATATAAATAAATTAATCAATTTGCAGATAAAACATATTAATTCTGTGGCTTGCCTCTTCAATTCATCTTGCAACCGAGTGTTATGATTATGTGCTTTGGTAAACTTCCTTATTTTTGACGTGACCCTGAATTTTCCAGCATGAACAAAGGAGTAAAAAGATTAGAATGGAAACATCATCACGAAAAATGTTGGAGAGTCCAAAAGACAATGAAAAGCATATACATATCAAAGTTATCGCACCTTTTACATTCTTCATCCTCTTTATATAATTGAGCCTGAAGTTCCTGAATTCTAGAATTGAGGGTATCCACTTCTTGAACACTCTCATCCAAGTAGACCTTAAACAACAAAAACTGCCAATCAACAAGCGTGACTTGAAATAAAATTTAAACATAAGAAGCGAAATTGTAATCAGTTCAAAAAAGAATTGATTTTCTTTTCCCTTGTCATCGAAAGAAGTGGATTGGAATGTGAGTTCTAATATTATTCTTACAGCATACACTTTATACACCCTATTCAAAATTAAGACGGGCAATGTGAATTTGACATATATGCTGGAATAAATGCACTCCAATTTGTCCACTGTCATGCATTCGGGTATTCCAAACTATCCTGTATAGCTATTGTATACTTGATCAGGATGGAAAATAAACGTGACCTATGCTACCTGATAATGTAACCAGATTACATGCTATCCATCTGCTCTCTTCCCCATGAACCCAACAGTTGAAATTGACCACCTCCCAACATAGAGAAATCCAACACATCGTATGATATTAAAAATTTATCCACATAATTACAGCCACCATATCTTTATGAAAAGGCCAATAAAAATTCGTTGATAATAAGAAACTGCTACTGCAAGTAATAAAACTAACCCCAAGTTGAAACTTCTGCTGGCCAAGCATGTCGATTTCCAACTGTACTTTCTTCAGCTACACAGTTCCAAAAACAAAATTAAACATAAGTCCTCCAGAGGAATACAATAACAACACTAAGAAGCCTTATCCCGTTATTCCAGAACAATTTTTTTTAAAAAAAATCTTTTGCACCTGCTCCTCAAGACTATTTTTTGAACCAGAGCAATGCAGTTTTCCTTCTTTAACTTTATCTTGGACTCTATCAGAGAATTTCAAGCTTCCAGAAACATTGCTTTGGCCTGCAATGCCCTTATCTCTCTTGCGCTTCCTCTCACTGCAATAACAAGGAATAGGTATTAGGACCAACAAATGGATGAAGAACTGAAATAACATTAAATAGTTGACGAATAAAGGCACATCTCAGTCATCATGCATCTGAGAAGTGAGAACAGAACTTTGTATGACCAATTCATACCAGCAGTAAAAAGTGACACCATGTAAAAGCTTCATATTCACCAAATTACGTGTGGCAGAAATTTCACACCAGATGAAGTTTAAATTGTCAATTTTGGGAGTCATGACTAAGTTTCTTACGGTTTTGTTGAAGGTGGCAATGAAACCATTGACAATAAAACAAAAGGAACCTGATGATTTACCTTCTTTTCTCCAAGGACCTCCCAGGGCTGTAATCTGCAACTATTAACCCATCAATAATTAGGAAAGGAGAAAAGGTGGGGCAGTAACATTTAACTGCTGCATTATAAGCACAGATATACATCCTCTGGTGCATGCAGTCACACACCCAAAGACAAACATCACAACAAATTTTGGTGAAAAGGTGCATAGTAAAAATGTCAATTTCTTACTTAAGGATCCGATGTAATCTTAAAGAGGCAAACCAATAAAAGTTTGTGGGAGAATGTTCAAGGTTTTGGAGACACCAAAATTACAGAATGTAACGAAGTAATATTGCTATCATTGCAACAAAAGCTAGTAGTCATGTCACAGTAAAGTGACAACTCCGCTGCACATCCAAGTTAAAGATCAATAAGAAAAACTGTAAACAACTTAAAACATAACCATGAATGTGTTGGCGGATCCTTGCATCTCTTGCCGGTGAAAACCTGCGAGGTGATGCATGCCTTCTTTCAAGTTTTCCTCTCAAGTCACCACCTGAATAGCCTTGTCTACCTGCAATAAGAAAAAGAAGTCCCATTACCTCAAGCCCAACCAAAACCAACAAGTGTTATAGGTGGAAAAGAGAGGGAGGCAGAACTCATAGATTGATGATGAGACACACGCTTACCATCAAGATGAATAACAAGAGAAACATAATAACGTAAAGTTATAGTGCCTCCCATGCAAGAGCAAAAAGGCGACAGAAATTAGCGATGGAAATAAAAACCCGGGTATGTAGCTTATATCTTTGAAGCGCAATCAAGATCGCGATGGGATTAAGAACAGTTCACTTCCTCATCTTCTTGTTGGGCAGTATTGTATAAAATACACTTGAAAGGTAGAGATATCTCCAAGATGATTGTACAAAAATAAGCATCCTTCCACATGCTATCAGATTTGATTGCTTCTGATGATATCAGATTTAACAGTGTCATTCAGTCTTTATTCAAGGAGCCACACCATAGCATCATCCAGAAGTGTCAACCAAAAGGAAAATCACATATGAAGATATGCTCCGTTAACTAAAGCAGTAGAATACTAGAATGTGCTATATTGAAGGATTAGATAGTTCACTGATGTTGCCTCTGATCTAAATAAAACAAGAATGAATAATCCAAGAAAGCCCAACCAAGATCCTTCAGCTAGTACTTTGTAGTTCCACAGATTCGTGGAATGATCCATGAAATATGTTGTCATGAAAAGGAAATGTTAAGAACAATACCAGCATTGACTTCTGATAAACCAATCAGCAGAATCCTTACTGAAGATTTCCCATCTAAATTAAAATATCCATACTGCTTGCAATTCAACCAGTCTCTCAAAACAAGTAATGTGATCCAATGTCCTATCACTGAATAAATTAATCTGACATTAATTTCATACATTAGTCAACCATAAACAAGCCTTGCCCTCTGCTTACACTGAATCAATTGACAAATAAACCAATCTACCAGATAGTTATCCAGATCCATAGTGTTCAAAGAATATGAACTCCGGTAATGAATTTGGAGTATGAGAAAAGGTAGCTTGGGACATGAATGAACGTCTCAGTCACAAAAGCATGTCATTATAGGAGAAAAACCCAGAATGGTCTCCTTACAAAGCTTCATGTCACATGATCCAATAAATATGTAATCATGTACAGAAGCCATGATAAAAACAGACAAAGAAACAGGATTACGAAACAGTTGAAGGGCATCTAATATCTGCAAGAAGCAACGTAGTGAGATCTTCAAGATTGCAAACATACTCTACATCGGAATATTCTTTGAACAATGCTCCAGAAAAGAATAAAGCTTGAAAATGGCATAGGATGTAAGAACAAAAAATGAAGTTCAAGAGTAAACACGGACATATAGGCAAGAAAGTATAAGAACTACGTAATGATTTATGAAAGAAGGATCACAAAGGTATGGGGTAGAAACTAGAAACATTTTGGTAGCAGCTCTTCTGTGGCCAGATGCCCTCCATCAACGGAGAAGTTTCTTTGAGAATAATCACAATGTCTTGTTAGGGGGGAAGATAAGACTAGCAAGTAATCAAAGCAGATGGAATACACTTGATGGTAATATTAAAAATAGAAATTAGAATGTAAAGTAACCGTACTGAATTATACTTATCGTAACTCTAAACTACAGAGTGACGAACATCAAAATATTCAATTTGTAAAATCACACTTGACATAGGCAAAGCAACATCTAGCTGAAAGAAAAAATATCGTCACACAGGCACTCGTCCATCCACTATCTTACAGTAACACAAGCAAAGCACGGTTCCCTACAATCCTTTATATGCATAAGCAGATAGCAGCACCAGCACTCTTGCGGGCGAAAGAGCAGGCCTCGACTTCGAAAATAATTTCAATACATAGTCCGACACTCAAGCGTCCAACTGACGTCAGCCACGGGAGACAGAACTAAATAACCAATAAAGGTAAGATATCGCGATTTGAGAAGAATAATGGATAATGGATACCACTATATGAGCCAGAGAATCGCCGTAGCTCCGCATTCCCATGAGCAAAGGTGCAATTTTGGCGTGGACAGCGGCCCTTCTGAAATGGTACGCATAACCTGGTCTTGAACTGCTTCCGTTCCACCATTCTCAACTTTTTTAGTTAATGTGAACCAGAAAACCAACGCCTGCCTCGTAAAATTAGACTATCAGGCTTGTGATGACAAGTTAACAGTAAGATCCCTGCATTTAAACATACCATGTATGGTTAAACAGGTTGAATGAAGAGTTGACAACTCTACTAGGTTCTAACAAATAAACTTCTAGCCGGCGGAAAAAGGGGCAAGCAAAAAGAAAATACGCCTCGAACGTTTCCTTTCGATTCTTTTTTTTAAATCTTTTCGTTTTCCGCAAATCGCCGGGTAACCAAACTATTTGAAGCTCGGTGTAAATAAATCAGGAAATAACCTTGAACTTCAAGAGTCCAGCGTCCGGCTCCAAATTCAATAGCTCCCGGAGAAACACAACCGAAGACCGAAGGATCGAAATCCTAACGAGAATCTTAAACGAAGATCTTTTGGAAGCTCTAGCCCGTCAATCGCTGATTGACTTGACCTATTTTTTTGACAAAAAAGAAATGGGCCAAACTCATTCGAGTGACTACATCCGTTTCAGACCCGACCCAGTCCATTCCATGGCGGCAGCAAATCTTCATGCATCATAAATTAATTAATTAATCTTATATAATCAATCGATCGATCAATTAATATTAATAGCACTTAGTACTCCCTCCAGAATCCAGTCCTAATTGTATGGGCTTAATAACATTAACACGGCTGGCCCGTGTAAGCCCGCAGGTTAAAAGAAGTCGGACTGTCAAAGTTCGACATAGCCCATCAGCCTGTCACGTTTTTACTTTTTAAAAAAAATTTACATGGTGGGATGGGACTTCCAAGGAATGTCTTCAATAAGGACTAAATGGTGATTAAATCCGTAGCGGCGACTTTGCAGTTGAAGAGGGAAATGGCGCTTGCATTTATAGAACGTTGAGAGGTCTACAGGCTTGTTTGGTTAGTCTGTTTGAGCAACCAAAATCCATTCCTGCATTTACCGAGATAAAATTCCTCTCACATATTTACCTTGGAATCTGTATCCGTTCTTCCAACGGGCTATCCAAACAAATCCAACACTTTTTTGCAGAGCCACTGGTGCTAGCTCAGCTGCCCGCTCAAACATCACACCAAAGGTAATGGGGAACGGTGAAGCAAGGTGGCTCATGGGGAATGGCCAAAGGTGCTGGCAAATGGCAATGTTGCTCGTGGGGAATGGTGAAGCAAGTCATCATATTCTCATTTTTTAGTACACGTGGGCCAAAGGTGTTGGTCCAACAATATTACAAATTCATAAGCATATTATATAATTCTCCTTCCCAATGCTAATTACTATTAGAGCATGTGCTAGCACTATTAGGGATGGACGGCTCTCAACATTTTTTCTTAAGTTGTATTACTAGGTGGCGATACTACTACTAGGCTCCCTTAATTTATGAGCACCGACTGCACCGTGCTAGTACTAATAGGAAAGCAGTATTACATAATTTAAATCAATCATAAACATTTTGGTGAAATTTGTTTTTTCTAAAAATGATACAATAAATTTACATAAAAAATATCAAACTCATTTGATTTTCAGAAGAAAAATACAATAATACATCTCTAAAAAAAATAATCAACAATGTTTACAATACAAAAACATAGTACATAATCAACAATCATTAAAGTAAGTATACATTTAAGATGAAATAATAATGTTTAAAATAATATTTAAAGCTGTTGAAAGTTTGAAATATCATCCAATTCCTTTTAAAAAACATAAAAGGATTAATTTTTTTTAAAAAAATAAAAAAACGGACTGACCCGCAAGTCTGTAGGCAACCATCCTGCCTCAGCCCGCGGGTTGGCGAGCTCATCTCACGAGTTGAACCCGTTTTCCCAACTCTTGAATCAATCAATTATTTAAAAAAAAA
Organism: Vachellia pachyceras; assembly: GCA_025593235.1. Classification (NCBI taxonomy): domain Eukaryota; kingdom Viridiplantae; phylum Streptophyta; class Magnoliopsida; order Fabales; family Fabaceae; genus Vachellia; species Vachellia pachyceras. The sequence goes on along the minus strand of JANTPZ010048938.1, from coordinate 8,407 downwards.
ATTGGTTTCCAAGTTGACCAATAAAGTTGGAGCCACCATGAAGATTGGTTTAATTGTTTATAAATTTTGGTTTATATAGGAGTAGAAGTTGAACGAAATCGATGCCTCAGAAAAGAAAGGAAAATAAAATAATAACATCAGTATGAATTATGAAACGAATAATAGAAATGGCACATGCTTCCTTTGATTTTAACTACTATTTTTTTGTCCATCTTTAATCAAGATCCCGCGTATAAACAAAGAACACATGTTGTCTTCCAAAAAAAGGTTACAGTTGGTGATTGTTTCAGTTAAATTTCGGTACTATGGTTGCTCTTCAAAGCACTTTGGGCACCTGCATCTGAAACCATAATCTGCAAGGGAAGCTTGTCTCTCTTCATATGGAAGATCCTCATCCACATATGAAATGGTTATCTGAAATTGCTTCCAACTGTCAATTACTTTTAAACAAGTCCAATAAAACTGATATATATTCAAAAAAACACAAGGAATTTAGGATAATTTGTGTCGTCCCTTTTCATCCTTGGTGTTGTAAACCTCAAGTTAGTAGAAATACTTCCATATTGTAATTGCAGATAACGTACCTCTTCTCCTTTACAAATGGACCTCAGTGCAATTATCGTTGCTTGACCATCTCTATCCTGCATGAGAAACGGAAAAAAGTAATACACAGAGTACTAATGTTTAAGGTAAACATATGGAAAAGACAACAAAATTTACACAATAAACTTGTTATTGAAGATGTTGGATAACAGATGCTGCAATGTTCATCGCGATGTTCATATTTTAACTATTTGTTATGAGTTTAAACACTTTATAATTATTTTTTCATCTAGTAAGTAGTAAGGTCCTAATCTGACCTCAAATTTGTTTAATCATTTCTTTAAAGCAACAAAATCCTTCATGGAGGGATGGATTAACGACAAGGAGAATCCTAGTTAAGATAGAGCGATATGCAAGCAATATTTGCCTTCGGCAACAATTGATTCAAACGGGTCAAAATTTCTAGATATTAGATGGCAGAAATTTTGGGTTTACATACCTCCTCTCTTTTGAACGCTTTTGCATTAGGACAGCAGGAATGGTTCATGCAGCTTTGCAATGGAAAAAATGCAGTTCCTGAAATAAATTATAAGAATTCTCAGTGGTTATCACTCTTGAGAAAAAATAATGATAAGAATGAATCTGTTGTGACCCTTGATTATAGATAGGAATAAAAGCTTAAAAACACACTATATTCATACATAACACATTACTACACTGTTACAAAGGGAACGTTTACAACTCACATCACAATGAATAAGGCCACCAAACACAGACACAACGCACTGGCAACAGTAAACTCACACTAATACACTGTAACACAATATGATGAAGAAAGAACACCTTCAACAGCAAACTCGCACCAACCTTCCAAGAGGATTGGCTCTCTCCACATCAAAGGCCTCAGCCCTTAGCCACTCTAAAAGAGTAACTATAATCTGTGAAATAAATCTCACAGCCTAGGATCTGCTGAGTAAACCAGTACCCTTCTAACCTTAATTCACTCACAAAAATGCCATGCCTCCCCCTGCTGAAGGTCACGGCTTAAAAGTGCAAGACACAACCCCCAAAATACATACTACAGCAGACCAACCTAAACCCCATGGCTGACTCTACAAAATAACCCTTTTTCCAAAATAGAAGGAAATTACAAAGTCAAATGGAATCGTATAAAGCTCCTGCCCCCACCCCCTTTTTATATGTAGGCACCTACATTCCCTTTTGCATGCCCTACTGTTTTCTGTTGTAGGTTTGACCAACAAATGGGGTTCTAACAGAATCATGAATCAACATAGTGCATATGGAACAGAACATTCCAAAAATCAGTTAGGTGATACGTAATAGAATGGAATGTTCAGTACCCTGGCAACAAATCAAATACTCTTCACCAAGAGCGTCCAGAATTGGTTGTGTAATTGCCTCAGCTTTTTCCTGTCATAAATGATTAGGAAAAGGGTGAGACTTACTTTTTGATATAAAATAGTCAGTGTGTTTGATAACGCTTTTTCAAAGCCAAAAATGCGGTGCACAGTGACAAAAGTACTTATAAGTTACTGTTCACATTTTTTGTTTGTTTGGGAAGGCTTATGGAAATAAGTTACTTCTGCCAATAAGCTGAAATACTAAACTTTTACAAATAAGTCACTTCTTCTACCGCTTTGCCAAGCACAAATCACTTTTACAATTTGACTTATTTTCAATCTCACTTTTTCATAAGTCCTTATGCAAATAAGTTATTTATCCCACCATGTTCTTAAACGGACCCAGTAAAGGCAAAAAGATATAAATTCTGACCTTTTCAGGATATGTTAGATCGTCAATATATAAAAAGTAATCCTCCACAGGAGAAGCTACCACCAAATCACTGACAGAAATAAGCACCAGATTAATTTACAAATCAGATGGATCCAAGATCCTCATTTGTGGTTCTATCATTTGATGGGTGAATTACAAAATTTCAAGCATTGCATTAGTGAAACCAAACTAGGCAAAATAATGCGAGAAAAGAATGAAAGAAAAATGAGAAGCCCAAGAAGGTGGATTCTTACAGATTATTTTGCTCAAACATGCCAATGATGTGCCCATATATTTCCAGGGAGAATACTGAGTATAGTCAAGAACTTAGATCTAAGATCAACAAGAAGATTGTATTTTTCTCGATACATAAACATAATGGCACAGGCATTTGCATGAACAAATAGATCATCAATTTAGCATCAGGAAGGATACATGGTTCGCACTCTCTGTCAAATATAGCTACCTTTAGAAGTTGTAGCGACTGAAAAGTTACAATCAACTTATCAGAAATTAATAAAGCAGAGAAGTAGGCATGAAGTTTATCCACCCCCCACATGTTCAATTATCCATCAAGCGTCATTGTCATAGGGGATAACAACCTAATACCTCAATCATTATACATCGCATCAGGAAAAGGAAAATTTTCTATCATCATTCTGAAGAATCCTACCTCAAATGCCAAATCTCTTATTTGCATCCTGAATGCGACTTCATCAGAAGAATCAATATCATCTGGCAATGCAATGCAGTCCCACCACCTAGAAGAAAATGGAAATGACTTCTCTTGAAAAATTCAAATTAATCACAGATTTTCTCCAATAGTGACAACATTGACAGGAAAAAATAATGAATGAGAGTGACAATGTCCTGTTGCCTAAGGACAAAAGAATAACTTTCCACATTCTCGGTCCTTCTTGAGTTTCCTAACATGGTTTGATCAATGAAAGTTGACATATCGGTGTATGAGTGGCATAGTCTGATGAAATAGAAGTTAAACTTAAGATAGTTTCTAGGGGTAAGGACAGACTACAAATAGGAAAAGGAAGAAAATATAGAAAGAGAGGAGGGAGGAAGAGACAATCAAGGCTATCAAAATTCAAATAATCAAGATAAATATTAGTGGGAGCATTATCGAGTAGGAAAATAGAAAAGCTTCTCATGCATGAGGAGAGCAGAAGCACTTGTGAACTCAGTCAGTTAGTACCTTCTCTTATGCCCCATTGCTATAGGTCTCCAAGCCTCCAAAAGAATAGTGAGATTGCAATGGTTTGAAAGATCTGATGTATCATGTTTACCTTTCTCTAAAAGGCAGCTTTCTTTTAGTTTGCGGTACCTTAATATGGTGGAAGAAATAGCCTATACATAAAAGCCAACAGGGTTTTCTGTTAGATATATGACTTTATGTAGTAGAGATTATTCATGCAAACTAAATGAAAAATTAAGTTCATGTAACATACTACAGAAAGATATCTTGATAATTTCTCAATGGCATAGTGATATTTCTTAATCTAATAGTTTCTTAAAACAAGTTAGTTCACTTAAAAAAGAGTTAGGCCTCTACGGAATGGGCATGCCTAAATTATAATACATTATCAAAGTGTAGCTTGAAGCACCTTAGAACTAGACATTCCAAATAATTACAGATTCAAGGTCTATATGATTTTGAAAAATCAATTATCCTTCCATTTATTATAAAATATAAGGAAGAGTTTTGCATTTCATGTTTCAACATTTACAACAAAAGAATTTACATGGAAACCTTTAATGATACTGACAATGAGTGAGAACCAAAGTAAGCCATGGCTGTTGCTGATATTTGTCTTTCCACTAAGTTGGCCAAATTTATTATATACGTTAAAATGCCACTATAGTATAGACAAATATAAACATTATGCTCCATGCCCAACAATAAACAAATATCTATGAGACATAATGCGGAAATCAAAAGGCAAAATGAGACTTTACCTTTGCAGCTAGGAGGAATATATCATTTGTTTCTGGGAGGGGAAAAAGGAGTGAATAAATTCATTTAGAACAAGCAAGGCAAAACAAAAATATTCATAAAGAATATAGATTGGAAAAAAATTGTTGACAATGCAATATTTTTACCATTAGCATGTTTGATGAATTTTAGAAGTGCCTCCCTACGGGCTGTATCAGACCTCTCACCAGTGCAAATCAAAGAATGACAGGATTCCCAATCAGCCTCTGCACATGATGTGCTACAAGTATAGGCAACATCATCAGAAGTGGTAAATTTATATTTTATGTCGAAAGGACTGATGTGAAAGAATTAATGGTCCAGGTGACTTGGAAAGCTGCAGTGCAGAGCAGCTTCATGAAGAAATTCTTTGTGCAAATCTTAATTGTAGGCCATGTTGAAATTTTATCTCATGCATAGATGCTGATAGAAGCAGCAATACTTTGCGTAGTTTTATTCTCATACTCTTTTGCAGAAAGAAATGACTCAAATCAATACTACATTCTAAGAAGAGGGTATATAAACACAAAGGATGAGCCTAAGTAATTATGGCTTATTGAAAGCCTATCAATATAGACTACCCTATACAACATATCATTGAAGAAGTTTATTTCCCCTAGCATACTTTATATAACCTATAATATAGATAATAATAAACCTATTCTAATACTCTTAATAGAATTTTAGAAACGGAATGGATAATGAACAAGAAAATTATAAAGGGTTTTACAGGTAAGTGGTGACTTATCACGATAAAGTAACCATGATAGGAACCTAAGTGGGATGGAGAATTCTAACCTAAAAACTAGTTGTTGAGGACAGAGAACCAACCCACTTATATGCCAACATCCCATAAAACTCAATATGGGACTCAATATCCAATACTACCAAGTTTCCATCAAGACACACGACTCTGTAATTAGTTTTACTCTTTTAAGTAATCAAATGACCAGTAATCAGTGTCAGAAAGTTCAATGCACAAGGAGCACTTTTTCTGATCCAAAAACAGAAGATTCCAGGTCTCTTTTTTTTTTTTTTTTTGCTTATAAAATTAGCAAAACCAAAGCATATGTGCCCAAATATTATTCTTTCAGGCAACCAAAGCTATACCTGCAGTAGAATGACTCTCCACATCCACCAGGGCATGAGACAACCGGTCGCAAGGAGAACTGCTTAGAGTAAGGCAGCATCATATGGCCGTTCATTAATGATTGAACAGCACCTTCAGGGAGATGAACTTTAGCTCTGGAGCTGCCAAAACTACATTCACCATCACCATCCTCCTTTTTATTAAATGAATTGTCTTCTCGATCAGATGAATCTGTGTTTGAAGAGTCATTCATATCACAACCATGATTCTCAGAAGCCCCTAATCCATGCAAGTAAAGTCTCCTTCCAATTTGATGTTCTATAGAACCAATAAAACAAAAGCAGGAGCCGCAGACAAAACAGTCAATCTGCAATGTAACAGAGAAAGTTAGGGAAAGCCACCTTGAGAGGAGAAATCATTTCAACATAACTACAAACAACAAATAGTGAGAAACCTTGTTGGAAGAGTGTTGAACCCCAACTAGCATGTGATCTTTCAGAACAAGCTCCTCTTTATTTAAGTCTACGGCAGCATAAACACCTGCAATTCACCAATTACAACAGAAACATTATGACGCATAAGAAAATCAGAAAACCTATTTAAGGAATATTTAGTTCTTAGCCTTCTATGTAATAAATATGGAATATATGAACTCCGTGCTTTCTAAAATTAATGCATAAAACCAACGACAGACTCAGCAGTCATTGAGACAAGATGAAATCAGTTATACTAGTCCTGTATTCTTAATCTTATGATTTTTTCAGTTCAAGTTCTTACCAATGCTCTCTAGAACGACTAAACTTTTGCAATTCAAAGCCAATACAATCTCCTCTTTATGTTACTTTGGGAATTATACTATCATGTCAACGAAATCAACACTAATCAAGAAAGCAGTAGATTATGCCTAGCAGCCACCACACCCAGAAGAAGTGCACGCGCGCTAATGCATTGTGCACAAGGAAAAGACGAATGGAAACAGAGCAATACCCTTTCCAAAATTTCCATCCTGTTTGACTATGATATTCTTGCACTTCCTTGAAGATAAAAGCTGATGATAATATTCCTGGAGACAACACGAACAGAACGATAAACATTTAGCATCCAAAGAATATATGTGGTGGAGCAAATAATAACTTTTCAACGATTAGTTAAAGCAGATGACAAGCTATTTTAGCTAAATTATAGTTGAGCAAATATGAAGAACAGAGAGCTTGGTAGTATAAGAAGAGTCTAAAGCGATTGCCTGAACTTGAAGAGGTGACGGAGGACTGAGAAGCGCTGCAATTTCATTGGCACACCGTGAGTCTATTGGGCAAATGGACTCCATTGTCGGAGAGGAATGGGAGAAGCACAGGGTGCTAACTGCTGAATGTTTGGAACAATAATGAGACGGCGCGCCAGGAACCTGGGAGTAGCTCCCTCGTATCAATGTCCCCGGTCCTTCCCCGGTCCTTTTCCCCGAATGCCTGGTCGTACGATTAATTATATACGCGCGCGCGCGTATTGAGCTTTGGACAATGTCTAATTTACATCAATATTAATATTGTTATATTAACATTGATGCTGGCTTATAAAATTACTACAAATTATAAAGGGGTGTTTCTAAAGTTTCTAAACACTCAACGCACCTTTAACAATATTTTTTTATAAAATGAGATAATTTTTTTTACACATTTATCTCATAACTGGTAAAAATACTTCTCAACCGTATTAGTGAATGGGCTCAAAATCTCCATGAAAAAGTGACTCGTAACTTTGTACAGCTGCATAGGATTTCCTTTGCTGGTCCATGCAAATATGCATAGGAGATAGGACTTAGTCTAGTTGGCAAAAGGTTTGTTTGTATGTATGAACGTAACAGAATGCATTTAAGTGAGTTGAAATAAAATCTCGTTCACATACTTATCTAGTAAACTGTAAATCATATATGAAAAGCTGTTTTCACGGCTAATCCAAACAAATCAATTGCTAGCCTCCCTCAAAACCTTTTACTTTTCAACGAGAAAAAAGCTAAACTCAAAATTCGTAATGCTGCATGGATGATTTAGACTCGAGGATTGAAAGAATTTGGTGCCGATTTCCAAATTCCAAATTCAAATGTCGTCCCTCATAGAAATGTCGACTCTGTAATATTGATGTTACCAATGCACATATGCAAATGCACCACCAGCCTGCTGATTAGGTTATTACATATCGTTAATTTGAAATATCAAAATCTAATGCCGGAAAGATGACCAATTACAACACAAGGAGTAAAAATACACAGATGTTTCGTGACTGTACAACTAAGAATCAATAGACTTTTCCATATAGCCTGTAAGGTAAGGTGAGGGTGACAACCATTCACACAGTGGCGTGGCATTCCATGCGATCTAATCTATTGCTCGAAGCAATTGAATTTCTTCATTCACACAGAAGTACAGTATTCATTCATCAGAAAACCCAGGACAACACCCCCACAAGTTTGAAGAACATCTACCTAATATGATGGCTAGAAGCCAAGATCCAGAAGGCAACAAACTAATATCAACTTCTCGAAGAACAATTCATGTTCTAGTAGACTGAGTTTTCATATAGATTCGAAGAATTGTTCCAAGGATGTCGTACTGAGCACATTAGCAGCAGTTCGTTCAGTTCTTGAAGGACAGACATGAAGTTCGTACTTGATAAACCTCTGCAACATCATTTGTTAACCATGAGATTATATATGCAGGACAGAATTTCAGCCTAAGAAGAAATAACAATATGTCTACCATATCAAAGTATGCACATAATAACAGATGAATGTAACTTCAAGTTTCTAACAACATACAGCTAACTGAGAGATAATTTCCGGATTTGTGTCGATATGCCAATCTGGCTCCAACTGCCGAACAAATGATGACCGTCCACTCTCTGTGCCACAGAAGAGGACCTGCATGCAGATACCGGTGTAAAGGTATGTGACAAAAAGTTACGTCACCATGAGAAAAGGCAGGCAGCAACAATTATAAATC
>JANTPZ010048860.1:0-13860 GCA_025593235.1 Vachellia pachyceras | reverse complement strand
CATCTTTGTGAAAATTCACTTACATATTTAAAAAGTTCAGTTACATATTTACTATTACGCACGTTTGCGGAATCTCACTTACGCGCTCACTTGAATTTCTTGAAGCCAAGTTGAAAAACACAATTGCAGCTACGAAGAAGAGGAGAGAAACGAGGAGGAATCTGATTACTCATTTCTCCATTAAATATCTCCTTGTCGTTTTCAGGATTTGCATTTTTTTATTTTCGATTTATCCAAGGATTGTTCTTTTGTGGTTGGATGCCTGAAGATAAAGCTATTAAATTACTAAGAAACCAACTGCCATAACACCAACTTGAATGCTTTCAATAATAGCTGAAAATAATTAAAATTCAATTTCCGCTAAATGTCTCCAAGCCCCTGTACGTGTGCCTACAGCAGTTTATTTATATTTATTTTGAGAAAGAAATTTTTGTTTTTGGGGGGGGGGGGGAGGACTGATTAGAAAGAGAGAAGAGAGGGGAAAGCAAAGGGGCCCCGATCAAAGTGTCAGTGAATGATAAGGCCTACAAAAAGGGGTCTCGATTAATCATCCCTATTCTCTAATAGTAACGTGTATAGAATCACTTTTACATAAATATATAGAGAAGATTATTTTATTTATATCGTTTGACTACAAGCTCCTATATCTCTTTCACGTATTTATTATTTTTAATAAATTTTTTTTAAAAGGGTGGTGACTGAGTAAACAAAAGATGCCCAGTTTTAAAAGAGGAATTCCGATCAAAGTGTCCGTGAATGACAAGGCTTCGTGGAATTTATAAATTAATAAAAACCAAAAAAATTAATGCATTTTTGATTGAGTAAACAAGAGATGCCCAGTTTCACAAATTCAATGTGAATGCTAAGCATGTAGTGAATATATTATTTGATTTTTGAATCGAGGCTCCACCAAGCTTCAATTATTTCGCAAGGGCAAGTCGGCCCAGTTTCACATTCACTTTACCCACTAGATAGGTTTCATATTTAAGAATCGCAGTAACAAGTTTATATGTATGCATATGTTTTTAATTGGTATAAAATAAAAATACTCCCACCAATGTATTAATATGAATGTATGATTATTATTTTTTACTTTAAAAATAATTTTAGCTATTTGTTATTTTATCTTCCCATCAAACTGTAACATTTCACAAACAGGAAAAAAGAACATAAGGAAATTTCTGCCTAATTTAAATTAAAAAAAGAAGAAAAGAAATGTACTAGTTGGCTTCCTGGAAATTTCTAACTGTATAAACGATAAAACCCAAAAGGTGTGGTTGACTTGGAGTCAAAACGAGCTTCCAAAAGAAGATTTCATTATTTCATGGAAATTTCGACCTACTTTGAATGAGAAATTTCCACAGACAACTTATTAAATGCTAAGTGCTAGCACTGGTTCAAAACTCACGTCCTCATTTTTCTGTTGTGCCGATCGAATTCCCAAGATAAACGAACTCACTCACCAGATCATCTTCAAGTCTTCAACCAAGGTATTATTAAATGTCCCTCATTTTCTAACTTCGAAAATGCTATTCTTTTGTTCTTTTTCAAAAATAATCAACAACCTATAATTTTTTTCCTATTTTTGTGCTCCAGCAATGGCTGCTTCCGATTCATCTTCTTCTTCCCGGGTCCCAAGTGGAGAATATGAAGTTTTCATCAGCTTCAGAGGTCCAGACGTCAGGATAGGTTTTCTCAGCCATTTGGAAAAAGGGTTGCGTCAAAAGGATATAGATGTCTATGTGGATGACAGGCTTGAGAGAGGGGAAGAAATATCATCATCACTTGTGCAAGCAATAGAAGGTTCCATGATTGCGTTAGTGATATTCTCCAAAGATTATGCTTCTTCAAAGTGGTGCTTAGAAGAGCTTGTCAAAATCATGGAACGCAAGGAAGCTAATCAACAGATTGTGATACCAGTTTTCTACCATGTAGATCCATCGGATGTCAGGAATCAAAAAGGCACTTATGCAGATGCCTTTACTCATCTTGAACGGAAGTTCAAGGATAACGCGGACAAATTGCAAATTTGGAGATCCGTTTTGAAAAAATCAGCGAACTTATCTGGTCATCATTCAACAAAATTTCCGTAAGTTTGTTTCTATTATTCAAAATATACGTTATTTTATAGAGCTTCAATTTTGTTAAACTTTTTTGACATTTATATCAAATCATGTCTATGAATTAGGCTAAAATATATTACATCAAATTTTAATTTGATTCCTTGAGTTTAAAATGTTTATTTGTAGTCATTTATCCATAACACAATATATTAGTTTTATTTAATAGAAAATGTTAATTAAAATAATTTAAAAGATGATTATGCAATGAAATGTTATAAAAATTCTTAAAATTCAGCCAAATTTTATTAGGGAATAAAATAAAATTCTGAAGTTTGATGTAAATTTTGATGGCTAAACGTATATTGTGGATTTATTATTTTTTCCTCAGCAGCTTGTAATTTTTTTTTTTTGTATTTATATCTTAGAGATGAATCCAAACTTGTTGATGCCATAGTTGAAGATGTCTCGAAAAAGTTGAGAGATAATAGCCCAATTGAGTCAAATTCTCATCTCATTGGACTTCATCAAAATTTCACCAGCGTTGAATCATTAATGAAACTTGAGCCAGAGGATGTCCTAATTCTTGGGATTTGGGGCATGGGAGGGATAGGCAAAACAACCCTCGCTCGTGATATATTTGACAAATTCTTGTCTAAATTTGAAAGTTATTGCTTCTTAGAGAGAGAGAAATCAACAAAGATTGATGGTTTGAATTCTTTACGTCGAGAGCTTGTTTCTAAGCTCTTAAAACAGAAAGATGACATAGATATGAATGAGGCATTGAGAAGGCTGCGATCGAAAAAGGTCTTAATCGTGGTTGATGATGTGGACAATCCAAAGCAACTAAAAGATTTGGTGGGACAACGCCGTCCTTGCTTATTAGGGAAGGGTAGTAGGATCCTTGTAACTAGTAGAGACAAGCATGTTCTTAAGAGCGGAGGGATTGATAAGAAATACATATATGAAGTTAAGATATTAAATTTTGAAGAATCGCTTGAACTTTTTAGTTTACATGCCTTCAATCAAAGACAACCTGAAATGGAATATCAAGAGCTATCAAAAAGGACAGTGGCTATTGCTGGAGGCATTCCTTTAGCCTTAGAAGTGTTGGGTTCCCATTTTCATTGTAGAGAAAAAGAATATTGGGAAAGTGAGCTTCGCAAACTCAAGAAGTCTCCCCACAGGGATGTTCAAAATATTCTAATGATAAGTTATGATGGATTAGTTGCTATGGATAAGGAAATATTTTTAGACATTGCATTTTTTTTTTTGTGGGACAACAAAAACATGAAATTGCTTGTGTGCTAGAGGCTTGTGGTTTTGAAGCGATTAGTGGAATACAAAATCTTATGGATAAAGCTCTCATAAAGTCAAGTTGGTATGGCCGTATTGTAATGCATGATTTGATACGAGAAATGGCTGAACAAATTGAACGTGAGAATCCTGAAACACGTAGCCGAATAAATGATGCAGATGAGCTATGTAGAATGTTGGAAAGTAACAAGGTAAGGAAAAGATACATCAATTTCTTCCCTTTATTTTTATTTTATGACAATTTTTAAGAAATTTAATATTTCTTTTTTATTTTTGTTAGAGAATTGATAAAATTGAAGGCATTATATTTTATTCGAGTGAAAGAAAATGTCTTCAATTAGAAGCTGACATCTTCAAAAGGATGAAAAATTTAAGAATAATAAAATTGTTGGTTCCTGTAAAGCTTCATGCTCTTGAATGCTTTCCTAAGGAATTAAGGTATCTTCATTGGTATGACTATCCATTAGAGTATCTACCATCAGGCTCTTGTTTTAAGAACCTCGTTGAACTTGACATGCAAAACAACAATTGTATAAAGCTTTGGGATGGAAAACAGGTACTTATATGCCAATATGTATTTTATATATCTTCATTCTAATCAAATTTATTGGGGCCTTTTTAGTTTGGGTAATTTTTTTCTTTTTCATTGTGATCATCGTAGGATCTTGCAAATTTGAAGCAAATGAATTTGGGTGACTCCAAGAAATTGGAGGAACTACCAGACTTCTCCATGGCACGTAGGCTTGAAATTGTAGTTCTCAGTGGTTGTGAAAACTTGAAGAGTGTTCACCCATCTATTTTATCTCTTCGCACTATTGTTGAGATGTATGTAAACGATTGCAAAAGATTAGAGAGTCTTGAAAGTGATACTTATTTAGAATCTCTCTCAGAACTTGATTTGGAGGGTTGCAGTAGCCTCAAGAGATTCTGTTTGTCATCAAAGAAATTGAGATGCATAGTTCATGAAGCATGTACAGTTGAAGCTTTGCATTTTTTGAATGGACAATGCACGGAACTCAGAGACCTTATTGTTTATTGTAATAGATTGAGTAGTCTTCAATTAGATGGGCTTTGTTTCTCGACAAATCTTAAGCAGTTTAAAGTTACAAAATTTAAGCAAGAAATTGACTCAAAGGTGTTGCACTCCCTTTTTGATGCTTGGCATAATCTAAAATATCTCTGTTTGGACAGGTGGAGTTACTTGAGGGAAATTCCTGACAGTATCAAGGGCTTAACAAGTTTAGTAGCGTTGTCATTGAATGACTCTAGTGTGGAGATATTGCCAGCCTTGAATGATCTTTTAAGCTTGATATACATTGACTTGGGAAGCAACAAAAAGCTCAAGTCAATACTTGGACTTCCTCCATTTCTTCAAGAATTAGATGCCAGTGAATGTACTTCATTGGAGACTATATGCTTTGGCCCTCTACTTCAAAATCTTTGTGGTTTAAGTTTCTTTAATTGTGTAAAGTTGGATGAGTCCTCACTTGGCTTTATTGAGAATCTAACGAATTCCTCAATGGCTTCACCCTTTGTTTGCAATAAGTATTATGATTATGACGATGAGTATCATGGGTATTTTGATAAATATTGCCTTTGTGGTACAATATGTTACCCAGGAAGCAAAGTTCCAGAGTGGATGAAATATAAACAAATGACAGAGGCATCCAGAGCTATTGAATTAACTTACAATCCTAAACGATTGGACAACATAGTGTTTTGTTGCATTGCACCTGGTCGTTTCATCTCAGATTCGTCAGCTCATGTTTTTTGTCGTATCTCTTGTGATGATAACATTAAATTCTCCTGTGATAGTTATTTTGGGGCAGCATATCATGAATCGGATTCAGATCATGTTTTGTTATGGTTCATGAAAAATTGCGTTTTCAGTACTGAATTAAGTAATGATACTAAGATTTCATGTAAATTCTTTATTGAAATTTATAATGAATATTGTAAGCTAGGACACTGGCTAGAATACCCTATAGAAGCATGTGGTGTGCACCTAATATATTCCTTAGTGCCAGAATCAAGACCAGAACCGGAGAAGGGGCCGGAGTCGAGCCAGAAAAGAAAGAGGGTTGCAGATATTTGTATTGAAGATCAACTATCTCCCAAAAAGCGACCTAACAATTCTGGCATCTCTCAGCCAACTCCCCTGTGTTTGGCCACAACTAAATCCTGGAAATATCATGATGACTTGATCTGTCACCCTTTGCAACTCAAATTTCTACGCATAAAGAAACAAAACGAAGTCTCATTACTTCGCTTCCTTTGATATAGTGTGAAAGGTATGATCTCTCGCTTCTTTTCTTATCATTAATTGCAAACTAACCATTAGCTTATGAATGGACCTACCTTTCTATTATATGACATGATTTATGCATTAATTCTTAAATTTTAAACATCTAGTGGCAAATTTTAATGAACAAAGCGGTTGGTACGTAATATATAATTCTAATGCTGTGCTGCATGTTTTCTTTGGGACTGATTTGGGAAATATGTCTTGATAAATTTTATGATAGTGAATTTGTGGTTCTGATTGGTTTGCAATGTAGAATAGATTTTGCTGATTATTATTGCGCTGCTCGCTTCTTTTGTTGGTTGTCATTTATTATATTGTTAAATATGTTACCCAATCAAAATTTCTAAAAAATCCAAAGACAAGCAAAATTACATGTGGCCCAAAATTGAAGATGTAATGAATTAATTGATGTTTCAATTTGATGTGAGCAATGAAGGATTTTGCCATTTGAGAAAAAAAACAACATTCTTTCTTTTAAACAAAAATTAAAATAAGGTCAGTGAAAAAGTAAAATCTTCATTTTTTGTTGAAAAGTCGCAGCAAGTCTTTCACTAACTAAAAAGTCCCAAGGGACCTCAATGTAGGACATTTTAACTATGCAATTACCATCTTGCCCTTATCTCTTTTGAAACAAAAATTAGGCCTACAATCGGAATCGGAATCTGAAATCTCTCAACTCTGCAACTCTCACTTATAGCTGCTGGTCGGCATCACTATGGCCCTCATCGTCGCAATGGTTGTCGATACTCATGTTGTAATGTGATCCTCAGCATCCCCACTTCTTCATGACAGAAATGGAGGACTCTAGGAAGTTGGCACCAACGATAGACTCTTTAATCCATGGATGCTTCAATTCAAGAAAATGGGTCTTGAACTAAGGTCCCCCATCTGGTTTGTGGTCTTCTTGTCTGTACTATTTTCATCTTCTTCCTTCATCTTGATCTATTTGGATATTATTATTTTTTTGCTACCACTCCTTTTGAATGCTAAAAGAATTAGGGGAAAATGAGATATGTTCAATTGCTGGATTCGAGTTAGAACTTATTGTCTTGTTCATATATGAAATCGAGCTTGCTTTTGTGAAAGAGGTCATAATATGAAGACTTGGATTTGGCTCACATTTTATCTTCTTTCTGTTTATATTCAGTTCTGTAAAATTGGAAGATCGTCTTAGTTTATTGTCTTTTCTGCAGTAGGAGGCTTTAAGCTCGAGTGGTTTTTCCTGTTTCCTTAATAAAAAATTTCTTAAGTTAGAGCTCCATGTTTTGCAATTATATGTTGATTGCGGTTGTTACAACGAAATTATGTTACTCGTTTGTTTTATACTTCTCAACTTTGAAAATTTCTATCATGCAATGGTGTGTATGCAATTGTGAAAATATACCTCTAAACTTATGGGTTAAAAGGATTAATCATTTCCTATATTTTGTAGTCACTCAAATTTCAATCATTTTGAAAGGGCAGGAGAAGGATATAGGAGGGAAGCCAAAGGCAATAGAAGACCGATAAAAGGCTATTGAAGGGTAAGAGAAGATAGGCTTGAAGATAAAAATGAATATTTACTTACTTTTAATTTATGGTTGTTTATGATTATACTAGTTTTGTATGTTGTGATTAAGCGTGTAATACAAATGAAATGAAAATATGAATTTTCTTCATATCCTTGTGGACAACTATTGATAAGTTAGAGTGTCTACATTGCCAAAGTTATGGTGTCATTGGTAAGAAATTATTATATATCTACAGATTTTGTTCCTGTAGGTGAATTACCTGCCAATTTTTTTCACGTTAACTATACCTGCGGAAATTTTTCAAATCGAAACAAATTCGTAGGTAACTATATCTACAGACTCAAAATCATCCGCAGGTAAAGAAAACTTTTTAAAATTCATTCCCAAAATTTTTATCCGTCCTATTTTCCCTTCATCCCGTCTTCCTAACTCAAGTACCAATTCTGTATCTCCAAACCTCGAAAACAGTAAAAAAAAGGGTGTGGGCAACAACATCCATCATCACCTCCGGTATTTGGCTTGCCCAGAACCCCGACAACTAGTGCATCCCCAACTTCCGTTGGCCCCTCGTCCTCCTCGTCTCCTTGGCCGGCTTCATGGGTGCTTACTGGTTGTCACTCAGGGTGTCACAGTGAAAGATTAAGATTTGATTGTTGTTGGTGATGGTGGAGAGGTGAGGAGAAATCGAAGGGTCTTGAGCCAAGGATCGCCATGGTCGGCAAACGTACGTGACATTGATCAAAGACAGAACTGATAGCTTTGAAAATATCTCAAGAACGAGCTCGCGAGGGAGTCTGGTGAGGAAACCGACAGGCGGTGCGTCATCTTCAAGCTTGCTTCGCTTGCTTCTGCTCTATTCCGGAGAGTCCAAATCCATGGAAGGTTGGAGAAGGTAACAAAGATTTTGAATTTGATTGAGGGAATCAAAAGGAAGAACTTTCAATGACTAGGACGAGAATCGGATTTTGTGGAAGACAAATTGGATTTGCTTTGTTTTTCCTCTTTTGTTGTTGTTCTTCTTCTCTCGTCCAATGAACTTGGACTTGCTTTTGGACTTATGCTTTTCTTGCAGTTCGGGAAAGTGAGGAGGAAAGTTCCCCCCACACACACACACACTGTATGCCATCAATCTCAGTCCTTTCTGGCCTGAAAACCAGTCGTTTTGTTGTCAACCCTCATCTACCCTAGAATAGAAGAGCGGAAAGAGATTTCTAAACGTTCATTGGGTATACTCAACTGTCTTGCTTTCGACACAATCTTTCATTCGTTTGAAATCTATTGCTTTCCGTGAGATTGCTTTTGTTCTGGAGCTTATCATCTTTGTTTGCTCTCATGGATTGCGTGCTTTTGGTGTTCCTATTTTGTTCTTTCTTGTGCATGTGTTCAAAGATGATTTTGCTTTTTTAATATTATGGCCACCTGACTTTGAAAAATTTGTGACCTTTGAGTAACTGGGTTTGTATGAAAAGTCTGTCTTGTACCGTCATTTTCTTCTAGTGTTCCATTCTTTGAGTGATTTGTTTGATAACTGTTCCATTGTATGTGTGCATGTTCACTATCTAAGCATGGTCATGGTTCTTCATTTGGTACCATCGGTAGCATCCGCCATTACCAATCTCTTTCTTATCAATATAAGTTTGAGACTTAGAGAAAATACATGTTGCAACTAAGGCGTAATTAAACCCTTTACATCAACTTCAAAATTTAGAAGACGACCCTATGTTATACTTTGAAAAGATCACAGAAGAGCATCCCATGCTAAATTAATTTGAGAATGAAGTTTTTCAGTTTTTCCAAACAACTTGGATTCTTGAAGTTGATGCATTAAATCTGTTATTTTGTTGTAGTCTAGTTTGTGGGTAAATGTATTTTCCCCTTTCAAATTTACTGCACTGGTTCATGTAGATTGACATGACACATTCTCATGAATCCATGATGATTTTTATGTTCTTTTTTTTTTTCCATTTTTGTATTTGCTTGCAGATTTTCCTTTCTGCTGTTTTTTATACAATAATCAACAACCTGGTTATTACTTGCAGCAGTGTGCCTTAACTTGTCAAAGTTTCTAGTCTCTGTTGACAACATTGAATATTCTTAACGCCAAGTTTTTAATGATTCCTCCTTTGCTTTTTCTCAAAGGAGCAAAGTGGAATTATCAACCAGAAGCACAACACAGAGAAGTAATAGCAGTTCCAGGGGAAAGAATATTAAAACATGTAAGTTTGAAATATTTATATTGTTTTAACTTTAAACCGCCAATGCAAACTACCCAGTGATCTCGATGCATGTTATTTTCTATTGTGACTTTATGAATTCCTGTTGTGTATTCCTTTGCCTAATGAAGACTTTGGAGTTTGGATTCCTTAGCTTTTGTGCTTGTTCATATACTGTCTTTCTTTGACAATATTTTTTTGGGGTAAAGTCAAGGCTCCTTTTTTTTTTTTTATAATAAGTCTAAGCTCCTTCTAAGCGGTAGGCTTTTGTTTGGATTGTAGTACTTAACAACTGGTACAAATGATCTACCTTCGACTCCAAGGCCCAAGGGGGATTGATCATCCGTTGTTTGTGTGACGTGTTTCTAAAGTTCAGAGATAAATGACCACCTTCCTATACATTTTGAAGTGGCATGGCAGATTCAGAGTTGACTGTTTAGTTCCTCTGATGAGAGCTGTGCATGTCCGGCTTATCTTTAGGCATTTTTTAGGTATCAAGTTTATGTCTTTTGGACAAGGAAGGGATCATGAAGTTCTTTGGCAGTGTGCATTTTTTGTGGGTTTGTGGTGCCTTTGGTTAGAATGGAATGCAAGAGTTGTGAAACTGAATACTTTTCCTGCATGAAACTAGTCTGAACTTATACTAAGGTTATAGCTTGTCAAATCAAACGTTTTCATGTTTAAATCTTAAGTGCACAATTTAACAACTGAATCATTTATGCCTAAAATACCATAAATCCAAATGATCCAAGTACTGAAATCCTAACTAAAGATTGAACATTAGAACAGGTTCATATTTGTTCTTCTGGGATATGCAGATATGTATGTTGTGATCATGGGATCAAGCTAAACAAGCAAGCAAAGAAGACTACCAAGAGTGAATAAAGTACAGCATGGTGGAAGTTTTTAGTATATAGGGAAGCCAATCAATGGTGGTGGTTTAAATGACTTGTTACGACGTCCAAATGGCAAGAGAAGTGCAAGCCCCTTATCTAGCAAGCCTTCATCTTTGTACATGGCAGCTCTCAAGCATCTCTTCCTTGGATTGCTTATATTAGCTTGCTTCCATTGAACACTTTTATATATGTTTCTTTTAAGTACCGAACAAACTATGTTTCTCTTTTTGTATGTTGCAATTAAGACTTGTTTGATGTATTTTAACTACATTATTCTTTGAAATTTGTAAATGATATATTTTGTGTGTTTATGATGCTTGTAAGATATTGGAAAATGTTATTAAATTCATAGTTTTGTAGCAATGTGAAAATTCGCAGGTATAAGGTTCGTAGAAATTTATTTTCACTTGTCAATTCCCTTCAATTTACACATTTTCATTTCAAGAACATTCCCTTCAATTTAGCCTTGATCTCCATTAAGTTTAGCAATCCTACAACAATCTGCCTTGCCCCGCACTTGAACATTGTAATATCCACTTTCTAGTAACTGGATATAAGGCTAAAAGTAGCTACATACTAATGAAGAGTTCGGACGATGAAAGAAAAGGAAAAGAAAAATAAACATGTCATTATGCCAAACATATAAAATAAGGATAAAATGGTTATTTTGAAAATGTAAGGAAGCAAAGTGTCATTTTGAGAAATTTTTTGACCAAAATGACATTTTGAAATAGGGACCCAAGTGTAAATTTGAAATTTTAGGATCAAATTGCTGTTTTTAGAATTCAAGGGCATTTTGGTAATTTAGAGAAAGACGAAGGGTATTTTATTTTGATTAAGATTTTGACCAAAATATCAGAAAAATTTTTAGGATATCAAAAGATAGATAAAAATTCACTGATTAGTAATGGAGGCCTGGTTTATATCAAAATGACAGAAATAACCTTTTGCGAGAAAGTTGAAGCGTTGCATTTTTCGAAGGGACAATGCACGGAACTCAGAATGCTTAGTGTTGATGGTGACAAATTGAGTAGTCTTCAATTAGATGGCCTTTGCTGCTCGAAAAATCTTGAGTTGTTTGAAGTTACTAAATTTAAGCAAGTAATTGACACAAAGGTGTTGCACTCCCTTTTTTATGCTTGGCGTAATTTGAAATATCTATATTTGGACGAGTGGAGTTACTCGAGGGAAATCCCTGACAGTATCAAGGGCTTAACATGTTTAGAAGAGTTGTCATTGAATAACTCTAGTGTTGAGACATTGCCAGCCTTCAACGATCTTTTAAGCTTGAAACACATTTACTTGAGAAGCAGCAAAATGCTCAAGTCAATGCTTGGACTTCCTCCATTTCTTAAAGAATTAGATGCCGGTGAATGTACTTCATTGGAGACTATATGCTTTGGCCCTCTACTTAAAAATCACTGTGGTTTAAATTTCTTTAATTGTGTAAAGTTGGATGAGTCCTCACTTGGCTTTATTGAGAATCTAACGAATTCCTCAATGACTGCACCCTTTATTCACGATAAGTATTATGAATATCGAAATAATCATTATGAATATTCTGATGATGATTGTATTTATGGTAGAGTATGTTACCCAGGAAGCAGAGTTCCAGAGTGGATGAAATATAAACAAATAACAGAGGCTTCTAGAGCTATTGAGTTCACTTGCAATCCTAAACTATTGGACGGCATAGTGCTTTGCTGCATTGCACCTGGTCATCTCATCTCAAATGGATTAATTGGCTTTTGTGGTCGTATCTCTTATGAAGATAACACTGAATTCTTCAATAAAGATATACGTTATCTCGGTGGCAAATATAATAAATCGAATTCAGATCATGTTTTTTTATGGTTCATGGAAAGTGGCATATTCGGTACTAGATCAAGTAATGCTACTAATATTTCATGTGAATTCTCTCTCCAATGTTGGAACGAATCTTTTGAGCTAGAAGTCATCCCTGTAGAAGCATGTGGTGTGCACCTAATATATTCCTTGGTGTCGGAACCGGAACCGGAGCCACAGCCTGGCCAGAAAAGAAAGAGGGTTGCAGATATTTGTGTTGAAGATGGACTCCCTCCCAAATAGCAACTCAACAGTTCTGGCGTCTCAACCAACTCTCTTGTGTTTCGCAACAACTAAATATTGAAAATGTCATGATGACTTCATCTACCACCCCTTGCAACTCAAATTTCTACGCATAATGAAACAAAAAAGAAGTCGCATTACTTCACTTCCTTTGATATATTTTGAAAGGTATGATCTCTCACTTCATTTCTTATCATTAATTGCAAGCTAACCATTAGCGTATGAATGTACCTACCTTTCTATCATGTGACATGATTTATGCATTGATTCTTAAGTTTTAAACATCCAGGGGAAATTTTATAGAACAAAGAGGTTGGTACATAATATATAATTCTAATGCTGTGCTGCATATTTTCTTTGGGACTGATTTGGGAAATATGTCTTAATAAATGTTATGACAGTGAATTTGTGTTCTGATTGGTTTGCAATGTAGCATAGATTTTTCTTATTATTATTATTGCACTACTCACTTCTTTTGTTGGTTGTCATTTATTATATTCTTAAATATGTTGCCCAATCCAAATTTCAAAAACCAAATCCAAAGACAAGAAAAATTACGTGTGGCCCAAAATTGAAGATGTAATGAATTAATTGATGTTTAAATTTGACGTGAGCAATGAAAAATTTTGCTATCTAAGAAAAACAAAATAAAAATGGTTACTTGTATATATAATTTATTAATATGATATAATCTATTGCTCACCATTTTTTCTTTTCTAAAAACTTGTTTGGAAGTCTGTTTGAAAATAAATTTTACAGAGTTTGAGGCAAAATCTAGGTTTTAGAGAATAAATTTTAGGAGAACAGCTTTTAAAGATTTTGAGACAAAACGTACGTTTTAAAAGGTGGTTGTGTTTGGAAAGTTATTGGCTTTTACGGAGTTCGAGCTAAAATTTAAGTAGGAAAGAGGAAAGAGAAAATTTATTATGAGAGAGAGTAATTTGACAAGAAAATAACTTTTTTAAAATCTAAATTTTAAAGCTAGATTTTGTAAAAAAACCTAAGTTTTAAAAAATGTGAGTATTTAGACAAAACCTAGATTTTATCACAAATGGGAGCCCAGACGGGCCCTAGGAGTTAGATGCTTAGTTCTTTGTTTTTTTTTGAAAGCATTGGCATCAATTAGGAAATTTCTTTGTGTAGAAGTTGAGTGCTATCACTCACCTAATGGTAAATATTATTCGCATACGTAAATTATGACATTAACAGTTTGTACTAATCCTTTTTAGGCTTGTGAGCCCTATTCACAAATTTTCACTTAATACATTTAAAAAAAGTCAATGATTTCAACCATTTTGTTGATGCTAAGTGTTTTTAGTTTGTGTTGGAATGGAGACATTAAAATAAAGCAGTGAAAAAGTAAAATCTTCATTTTTGGTATACAATTACCATCTTACCCTTATTTCTTTTGAAACAAGAATCAGGCCTACAATCGGAATCTGAAATCTCTCAACTTTGCAACTCTCACTC
>JANTPZ010048835.1:1502-15291 GCA_025593235.1 Vachellia pachyceras | reverse complement strand
TTTTGCCATTGTTATTTAAAATTCCTTGTTTCCTTTGATTTTAGTGGCATTAGTAGAGCCAAATCTTTTGAGTTAAAGAACACTCCTTGAATGCGCTAGATTATGATTAAATGCTGAGTAGTCGGTTTTCTTCTTGTTCGGTGTTTGCTTGAGTCAGGCTGAAATCAACTACCTTGGCCAGCTGCATCATTGTAATCTTGTCAAACTGATAGGGTACTGCTTGGAGGATGAGCATCGACTTCTAGCTTACGAATTTATGTCTAGGGGCAGTGTGGAGAATCATCTGTTCAGAAGTCAGTTCCTCTAATGTGGTCACATACCAAATTTTTTATTTCCCTTCGATGAAAGACATGTCCTAAACTTGACTAAATTCTAGTACTTAAGCTGCGAAATCATTATTTATGTAGGAGGATCTCATTTTCAGCCACTCTCTTGGTCTTTGCGAATGAAAATATCCCTTGGTGCTGCCAGGGGTCTTGCATTTCTCCATAGCACAGAGCCTAAAGTCATATACCGTGACTTCAAGACTTCTAACATTCTTCTTGATGCAGTATGTATTTGTTTTCAACCACAAACATCTCTTTTATGTCTTAATATGATGATGGATTTGACATTTAATCACTAAACTGCTTGCTCCATTGCCTTTTACTTTGTAGGATTACAATGCCAAACTTTCTGACTTTGGGTTGGCCAGAGATGGGCCAACCGGTGACAAAAGTCATGTCTCAACCAGAGTTATGGGTACTCATGGATATGCAGCTCCAGAATATCTCGCGACAGGTAAAATATCTGCTGCTTGTCCAATCCTTTCGTTTACCATAGTCAGTTTGCAAAACTCAGTTGGGTTTTCATCGTTCATACGTTTACTATTTTGCCTTGAAATGCTACCAAATTCTTCGTGGTTTTGCAGAATACCTAAGTTCAAAATCCCCATTACCATTCCTTCTCACAGTCCCTTTTCCATCTGTATAAAATGTTTCGGCTTTACACTTTATCTAGAGTTATGTGCTGTGCGTTGTCAATTCACCGGAAATGAACTATACTGAGTGTAACAAGGAAAACATTAATTTTGTAATTTTATTAATAAAAAGTTTTGTATCTTTCTCCTCAGGCCACCTCACTGCCAAGAGTGATGTATATAGTTTTGGTGTAGTCCTCTTGGAAATGTTATCGGGAAGACGGGCTATGGACAAAAACCGGCCATCAGGAGAACATAACCTTGTAGAGTGGGCAAAACCATATCTATCCAATAAACGAAGGTCTTTTCGAGTCATCGACACCCGTCTTGAAGGTCAGGTATCGCTGAGTCGAGCTCAAAGGGCAGCAGCCCTTGCTTATCAGTGTCTTTCTGCGGAACCTAAATTCAGGCCAAGCATGGATGAGGTAGTGAGAGCATTGGAGCAGCTTCAGGAACCAAAGGACAAGGAAAAATGTGCTGATAAGAAAGAGCATCATGTACAAAGCACCAGTGCAAGTCATCACCAAAAGGGCTTACCCACATCCACAAGAAATCGTGCCGGGGCTGCATCTTCCAATGCTGCTTATCCCCGGCCATCTGCTTCTCCACTTTTTGCATAAGAGAGAGTATTTTGGTTAATTATGGCATGAAACCATAATTTTGTAAGCATTGTATAGTTTCTGTTTTCTTCTTTTTCTATTTTGGCATACGCTGGCAAAATTTTTTTCTCTCATTTTGCTCCTGATGTAATGTCAGACACGGTAGGATCTGATGTGGGTTGACAGGGGGTTAAGTTGATTGTTGTGTCCTTTAAATCCTTGTGTAAAACTGCATCTGAAATTGTATGGATCATGCTTGGCTCCCAAACAAACGGAGGAGAAAACAAAAGAAAGACATTTCTGTATTTTACTCTCAGACCAGCTGCATTTGTTAACTACGTAGTTGTAAGATGGCAAACAAGACAAAAGTTTCTTGTTGGCTGATTCGCTGCGGATTAAATAATGCAGCTTTCAAAGGTTTTTATTAGAAATTGAGACTTCCTCGATTTAATATGAAGTGGAGGGATCCACTCCAAATTGGAAAAAAAAACACGGTTTCCATTCCATGCATGTGTTCATTGTAATTGTGCAATAAATGGCTTTTTTTTCCCTGTTTTCTGTCGTGTATCCCAATTATGACCCAATCTAAGGAAAGAAAATATTGTATCAAAAAAAATAAGGAAAGAAAATATTTTCTCCCTACCATTTCTCCCTTCATTTTCATCTCTGGTCCAAACAAAGCATAAATCTGACTTCAAATTTCATCTCCAGTGAACATAGGTTGTAGGTTGGCAAAAAAAAAAAAAGGTTGTATACTCAGACATTTTTTTTCAAATGCATGCACTAAATATATGCATATATTTTAATAGGGATTCGAACATTAGTTAACTATGTCATGAGGAGTAGCCCCTTCCGCTACACTCACCTTTTGTATACTAGACTTTTCTCTTTACCCATAAGCTTATGTAACTGTGCGTGTCGATGTCTTGGAGGGTCGTGGCTGAGTTTGAAATTGAAGCCTAAAAGGCCTGTCTTAGAATAGCCCAATAGGCTTCCTAATTACTAAATTTAGGTCCAATTTAGTTTTAATAAGGCTTGTGGCTAACACCCATAAGCTAAGTTTGAGTTTGGCCCATGCTTATTTGGATTAATGTGCTTGTTCGAAAAGGATTTGCATGTATGGTGATGGGAGAGATACATACATTTTAATGTCTGGTACTATCTTGAATATAATTGAATCACTATTGGGCAAATAAAAAAATATTTGCATACAAGGATTTGATCCTTCAATGGATTCAAGACCTCTTCCGTATACTTTAAAAATATATTTATCACTATTTTTTGTAAATTTGATTACCAATATTTATTTTCTTCAAGGGATTGTTTAAAAGTGAAAGTTGAAAGCACTGTAAAATTAACATATCTAATATAATCATTATTCATTCAGTAATTATTCATATGATATTAATTCAAGATGAAATGACATAATCAAAATTCAGATGAATTATCAGAATGAATTATAAAGTGATTATTATGGAATATACAAAAAGGGTACGATCTTCTTGAAATTATGTGTTTTAAAGAATAAGTTTAAATATATATTTTTGTTTTTTTATATCTAAAAAGAATGTTTGAAGATTACAAAAGTGGCATATATGGTAGGAAGCAAATCTTGAGAAGCTGAAGAAGATAGAGACATAAAACAATTCAAAGATTGAAGGGAAGAAGTGTAATGGTGACGTATTCTTGCACTGCAAAGCACAAAATATTATGATCACTACAAATATTCACACACAAAAAAAACAAAAATCACCAATCACCCACCCTTATGTTTTAAAGATTCAAAAAAGTAACCAATTGGGGCATTTTTTTTCTCCCTTATTTGGTCCCCATCCACATCCAGGTCAACTTGCGGTTTCAGAAGTTTCTTTCTTTATCTTCTTCCTCTCCTCTTCCTTCACACCAATATAATCCAACATATATAAATATCAATTCTCCTGTTTTTTATTGGTTACAAACATTTCATCCTCAGAAAATATAGAAAATTGAACAGGATTTTGAATATAGTAAACAAATAGGTCCCGTGTCCAAACAGGGAATCGAATGACACGTTAAAAATAGACCATATCTAAGATTTTTTTTTTTAATTATTTGTTTTCCTCTTTTTTTTTCATAAAAATAGACCATATCTTTTGTATTCTTTATTGGGATTTGAGGAAGGAAGGAAGGAAGGAAGAAAAGGGTTGTGGTGTGTAAAAGCATTGGATTTGAGGAAGAATCTACACATACATACATACATATGTGAGATTTGCCATTCTTTTCCAAAGTGATTCGCCATTGAGCTATCAAGATCATGGCATGAGGTAATACAGATAGAATGAGAGATGACGAGTCGTCAACTCAAACACTGCGATAAGTCAATATTGTGCCTTCCAATCACAATCACATTCACATTCACGTTCCAATGTTTATGTGCTTTGGAACTATCTCTAAGGTGTTCGTTCAAAGGCCTTGTGATGTTTGTTACATGAAGCCTTACAACAACAAAGGATCAAATCCCTCTTCTTTAATCTCTTCGTGCATGCATGCTTTCACACACACAGATATATATATATATATATATATGGCCCACGTTATCGTTACACCAATATAATTCTCCTTCAAACCAATCACTCCCCTTTCATTCTCTTCTCTTTTAATTACCATCCCCCACCACTTTCTCAATTCGAGATACCCTTTGACCTTTCAATATATATATGTATACATATTCTCACTATTTCATGAATATCTTCCTCCGATCCTTTACTTTCACATTCGTTGTTCTGTAAACTACGTACACATGCATCACTTACATTTTTTATTTAAAGGAAAGATTTTACGCAACCCAAAAGGTACCTAATCAAGAATACAAGCCTTTTGAATGGTG
Source organism: Vachellia pachyceras (assembly GCA_025593235.1). Taxonomy (NCBI): domain Eukaryota; kingdom Viridiplantae; phylum Streptophyta; class Magnoliopsida; order Fabales; family Fabaceae; genus Vachellia; species Vachellia pachyceras. The sequence goes on along the minus strand of JANTPZ010048835.1, from coordinate 10,868 downwards.
TGTAATTCATCTCCAATCGTGTGCTAATGTCATCTATTTTACGCACAGAGTTGAAGATAGGTAGCACATAGATGAAAAACATATATGTATCCATCGAAAATAAGGATATCAATATGGATTTTTTTTTAAGAAAAAAAAGGATTTGATGTGCGTTTGGGCAATAAATTTTAGAACGGGTACTTTTCATGATAATGTTAAGAAATATACGCGTGGTAGAATATAGTGATAAAAATGGACCTCTTCCCTTTTCAGCAAAAGTTGGGCAAATGTTTTTTTTGGGCAGGAAGGCCAATCTGAAGTGCAGAAACAAAGATAAACCTGGGCCCACACTTCCCGCCTCCACAATTTATTTTTTGGCCGAAAATACGATTGTGACATGTATTTTGAAAACATCTAACCATCTTCCTAAATCTCTTCCCGCGTGCGGTGCGGTGTGTGAGGAGGGTCGAGTCTGAATTAATCGGGGTGAAGTTTTAGAGATCAGATGGGTAACAAAAAAAATCTCTTCCTTACTTGATTATTGCTAAAGGATATAAATAGAGATGATTTAGGAAAAACTTGACAAATATGGGAAATATGTTTTACATCCAAAACCTATATCAACTGTCTATTTAGGAATATTATTTTATTGAAGATTGTGTTAGCAGGAATCATACACTCAGACCCTTGGGTTTTGTTAACCCTTAGGATGTGTTTGGTTGGGGGGAAGGGAAGAGAATGGAGAGTTTAATGAGACCCTTCCCTTATTTGGTTTGAACATTTTGGAGGGGAGGGAATGAAAAATGACATTCTCTCTCCCCTTCCCTTCCTCCCTTTTTATTCCCTCCAATTGGGGGGTTTTGGAGGGAGCCAAAAATCTTGGACTAAAATGGCCCTGCTTTACTTTAGTTATTCCACCTGGTACCCTCGTCTCTTTCCCTTTTTCATCATTTTCATCCCGTCGGAGCTTGCTTACTGTACAGAGCTCTCTTCTTCGCTTGAATGCAGCAATATGAGAAGACCACACAGGCATTCATCCAAAGACTTGGATAAACATGATTTCTTCAATGCATTACCAGACAACCTCCTTCCCTTCATTCTTTCCAAGCTCAGCTCCACCGCTGCTCCTCACCAGTTCATTAATATCCTCTTAATGTATGTAACATTCATTTAAAGTTTTAACTTTTTCTCATTTCTCTTGCCTTATAGAATGGATTTTCGTGCATTTATTCAGATGCAAAAGATTAAATCAACTGGGTTTGAATCGTCTTGTGTTATACAGATCGGGGAAAAATATTTGCCTTGAAAGCCAAAAGCTGGTCAGAACATGCCCACCGGTTTCTGCAGCCAGCGATGCGTCAACGCCAGCAACGTTCATGCTTCGTAAACTCTCTGAATGTTCAGTGCATGTAGTTTATCATATCCATCTTGAGAAAGAGGAAAGAAAGGTTTGCTGAATTTTTACTTGTAATTTGTATGTTCCAGATCCAATTTTACTCTTTAGAAAATCGAGAGGGCGGTTTAAAGTTGTAAGGATAAAATGGTAAATTGATTATTAAGTTTCCTCCCTTCCCCTTCTGAACCAAACAAAAAATTATTCCCCTTCATTCCCCTTTAACTAAACCAAATAAAGTAACCTTATACCCTTCCATCCCTATCCATTCTCTCTCTTTCCCCTCCGTCAAACCAAACATAGGCTTAATGTGAAAAGGGTCAAGATGCAACTCTTTCTTTTCCCCACTTAGGCACAAATGCTGCATTTGGTTTGCCGGGTTATTAATGGAAAATTGAAATACATAACGAGATAAATATTTTTTTTTTGGCCATCAAACTTGATAAATAAATTAAGAGAGTAAGCAACAGCGGGAACAAACACATGTGGTTAAGGATATATATGACATAATAATGATAGTATTTGAAACTTTAATATGAGCAGAAAGCTGCGGGCTACATGAACCTTCTTTTGCAGCCACCTCAGACGAACCCACCCCTCACTCACACTCCATAGACCTGTGTGTGTGTAGGTGGCACTCACATCACTGCTGGGTAAGTAATTAATATAAACCAGCAATTTTACAGTTTATAACACTTGCTAACCCCAAAACAAAACAAAGCAAAAAGGTATTCATAATATAATCACACAGACTGACTCACATAATCATAGAATAATATACTATAATCATAGAAGTCACTCTCACAGTCACTTCTCTTGTTCCTATCTAGGCTTGCTTTCTCCGTCTCAGTTTGACCACCCCCCCCCAACGGGGAAATAAAGGGGAAGTCGGAAGGCGGGAAAAGTGATGATGGAATCCTTTTGGGTTTTAGACTCGGAAATTCTTTCCGGTGAAGGTCTGGCCGAACTGCCAGTTAGGAGGCGCCACGTTCCAGGAGGTGGAGGTGCGTCTGTCACTGCCGGTGACCCGGAAGGAGAGGGCCTGCCCCACCAGCACCGCGTTGGATTGCCAGTTTTGGCCCCAGTTCCGGCTCATGCTCATCCAGTTCGTTTTGCTTCCCTTCACGCTCACCCTCACGATATCCCCCGCACCCGCCACGTTGGTGATCAAAACCAGGTTGAAGTAACGGAATCCGTTGATCGTGAACCTTATTCCCCCCACCTTCCTGCATGCCACCCTGCAAATGCAATCACACAAAAAATCATCTACATGGAACAAGGAACTCAATTGTTTTCCCTCTTTACTTTCGGACGCACGGGAAGGGAAATGCCCTATCCTGATTTTCCGGTGGAATCTTTTCCCTCCCCCATAAAGCTCAGCTTACTTTACTCCATTACCCTCGACGGACAAGAGGAAATACGAATTCTGACGGGTTAGGCCTATAATACCCTCGGGAGAACGGAAGAAGACGGGGATATTTTGGACTTTGCAACACCAGAGGGATCCCGAAGCGAAAAAGGAGGAATAAAGAAGCGAGAAGGTGGGGTTATTTCCGTTGGCATGGTTGGAGTAACCGACGAAAACTGGAATGGGTTCTGAAGAAGTGAAAGCAGCTTAGCATATTCTGAGCGAGCTTTTCTTTTTTGTCTCATTTCCGAGAAGAGGGAAAATAAAATATAAGGAAACAAACAGCGGCGAACAAGAAGACAACAGTGGGAATGCAATGTTCTGGACAACAGTTTTCGGCTCAAATCTGGGGTTCCGCAGGGGACCTGGATCTCGGAAATGGCAATCAATTCAGCTCTGTTCTGAGAGTGCAATTTTCATAACTGCAAACGACAATGTCACTTCAACGTTTTATGGACATCCAAACATGCATACAGCTATGAGATCGTAAAGGAGACGTATCTGGTCAGAATTACCTTTTGTGAATTGTAAAGCTAGACCCGGATGAAAAAAGAGAGAAACACAATTCAGGGTCAATTTACTGGAGACAGCAAACAAGAGGCTAACACAGAGTAAAGGAGACTACTGTGGTGGGAATTGAACGCTCAAGACTACTACATCAAAACACGAGATAAACAGGCTGGGAAAAACTGGGATGAGGCGGATTACTCACCGGCGATAGGTGACGGGGACGATTCCGGCGCGGTACTGAGCTATCTTGAGGAACATGGGCATAGCAAGGTCGAAGTGGGGGCGTGGGGGGTTGCACCATCCACCATTGTCGCTTGGAAGAGCGAAGTTGGGAGGACAGAAGTTGGTGGCAGTGACGATGATGGAAGGGCTTCCGGGGTTGCACCATTTGGGGTCTTGGTCGCACTTGATCATGAAGCACGCGCCGCAGCTCTGCCCGTTGTTGAATAGAGCCGTACTTAAAGCAGCCGTGTTCAGACCGTACCCTTGGCTATACAGATTTCCATAGCCACAAGCACCACCTGAAAAATGCACATTACACAAGCGTTTCAGAAAACTTGATTTAGCTAAAGGACAGAAATTAATTATGTGTTGCTCGAGGTTTGAACGCTGGAAAGAATGGGGGTGATGATTTTGTTGTGTAGCGCATTCTGAGCAAAAGGAAAAATTGTGGGAGAGTAGAGAGAAATAGCGAGCATTTGGAAAGAATAAGCATGTTTTCCAGATTTGTAGAGTGAGAAGCAGAGGGCAATGGAGGAAACATTTCTTGTGAGTTTGAATTTGGAAGTAGGGATAAAAGGAGAAGGATGGACCAGGAAAGGGGTATGGAAAAATTAAATGGAAAGGGCTTGTGTGGCATGGAAACAGGAATGCATGTGAAGTTGAGAATGGAGGAAGGTTAGAGGGGGATGGATGAAGATGATTTGAGCATTTTGGGTGGAGAAAAAGAGAGAGAGAGAGAGAGAGAGAGGAGAGATTGAGGAAGAAATGTGAGGAAGAGGAGAAGGATGAGAGGGCTTACCCATAGTTCCAGAAGCGTCGCTGCCTCCATAGAAGGTGGCGTGAGCGGACTGCCAGGGGCCGCCGGAGTAAACTCCGGGGATTCGAGCGGAGGTGGGAAGAAGCAGAGAGGCGAGAGAGAGAAAGCAGAGGAGGGGCATTCTGGAGGCCATTGCAGAGAGAGGGGTGAGTGGGGTGGGGAAGGACTAAGGAGGGGGAAGGGGGTACTTATGGGAAGGCGGACGAGTGGGGGCAAGGGCAACGCAATCAAGTGAAGAGCTTTCTGTTACTGCAGATTAAAATTACCGTCTAATCAATGCCCGTCTCTCTCTCTCACTCACACAAACACATTTTTTTATCGCACCAAATAGTTTTTTGCGTCTGTGATGTCTATTGATTTTTTTACTGGTTGGGAAGAAATCATTTGGATATATGAACAAGGAAGCAAGAGCCTAACAAGGAAAAATGGGTGAAATGTTAATGACTGAGAATTGGGGAAATTATGCCCATGGTCTAAGGAAGGAACATAAAAAAAAGGGTATAAAATCCCTAAAAGTCACAAAATTGAGTTCAAATCCAATTAAACATTGTGTTAGATTAATTGTAAATAAGGTAAGATCGTAATATGATATATAAATGAAGCATGCAGGCAGGTAGTGAGATGGAATTTGAAGAAAAGGGTAAAGAACTTGGGAAGAAGACAAGAGGGGATGAAAGGAAAGGAAAGGAAAGGAAGGAGGAGTGAATGAAGGAAGAGAGGAAAGGGACAGAGGAAATGAGAAGCATGTGGAGAGGGCATGGGACTTGGTGGTGGTGCTGTGAGATGCGTGGATGCGGTTACGGTTACAGGTTATAGCATGCGATGAGGCAACCACCCACATATGCCAAAAACACCCGCCTTCTCCTTCCTCCCATCAATTAATGAAACCCCCCCCCCCACCCCCAACTAAATAAACAACGTAATAAAATCAAATTCGATTGGATCTAATTGAGTGATCGGGTTGTTGGCAAAAAAGAATAATAATTGAGTGATCGGGTTGAACCAGATTATGAACTAAGTGATCGTACACAATCCGATCCATGTGATTTTTTAAACTATTTTTTTATTTTGTATGTTGATTTCCTTTTTTTTTATGAAATATCACTAGAAACTCTTATGGAGTTACAATTAAATTTTATTATTTTGAAATGATTTTTATACGTTTGTAACTAATTTTATTATCATAATCGTGTTTACCGTATTTACTTTTTGGCTTTTTATAAAGAAAAATAAAAAATTCAGGGAATTTGAGGTCCTGGATGCCTGAAGCATTCCATCGGTGCAATGAACCAAGTCCAATCTAACTTCATTTCAAGTTTCTATTAGGCTGGACCAAATCAAAGACTGTTAAACTCAATCCTTCCAAAAAAAAATTATATCAAACTTCGGATTCAGATCTGGTCGGATCCAATATGTCCATTGTACATCTCTATATTTGATCACTTAGGCCTTCTCCAGGAGAGGAGAGTACCTGAGTTCTTTGCAGAAATATATATATATATATATATGTAAGTATATCCTTTTGCATTTCAATAATTTGTTCCATTATTGGTATTATTTTGTATGCATTCCTGTTCATCTCTTGTCATCCTTATCTTTTCCATGATTGGCTCTTCCTCCTCCATCCTTAATTCAGCTTCTTCCATGTTATTTTCACCCGCCACTCTCCTCATGAGTGTAAAATCCTGCAACGAGCAACTATTTTTTTCATTCTCCCATCCTCTTCTGCTCACATACACCATCACCAAATCTAATACTAAGTACTCTTAATTAAATTATGCGCAAATTATTTTATGTGAAGTGTATAGGCAGCCTTTATATATAGGAAACATAGCTGTGCCCAACGGTGCATGCTTGAGAAATCTTTTTCCGATGGTACACGTAAGTTAAGATAAAAGTATCTCGAAATCTGTAATTTTTTTTTAATTCCGTAAATTCTTTCTTCTAACGTATTCTCAAACACACACCTTGAAAAAAATCTCAGGTTTACATATGATGAGACGAAAGCTCTTCCATTTTAAATATGTACCCGGAGATTCAATCTGCAATTGATGGTTACCAGGCAGGCTTAATTATTATAGGAGTACTTATTATTTCTGTTGGGCTCAATGTTATGAAGGTGATTGGGCATTGCCATTAATGAAGAATATTTCTTAATGTTTTTATTTCGGAAAAAAATAAGGATTATCCATTTTTTGGGGTGTAATGTAAAGAAAAGGAAAGTGGGCATCTTTACCAAGAATTGGTTTGAAGCTAAGATTTGGAGGGAAGCGGCAAAGAGGCAATTGGAGGGAAGCATCCATGGGAAGAAGACGGCAGCTAGAATTAACGGTTGAGGGTATTTTTCAGTTATTAACAATTTATTATTAGGCTGATGAGGGAAAATACATGTGGGGTCCACCTCGTGCTCCGTGCGCCCCCTCCCCTTCGCTGCTGTAATCCCATGCCATGCCATGCCATGCCATGCCATGCACGCACATTCATAAGCCTCAAATATTCACACCTCATCCAACAAATCCGAATAAATTATTTAATCATAATAATATGCAACATAATTTCACTTAAAAAACCATATGCATGATAAATGGTTTAAAAAATAAATGATAAAAATACAAAAGGTAGAATCGATTAGTAGTTAGTCTACTGACGCCGTCGCAAGTTTCAATCCAAAGTTCAAGCTTTGGAAGAAAATAAAAAAAATAAAAAATGGCGGGGGATCAAAAGACAGCACGGAAGTGATGCGCGTCACTAGGCCTAGGCTTGTTGTCACATCATTCAAAACCCTTAACCCATTACCCATGTGCCATGTCGCCGCATACCTTCTCCTTTTGCTCATTTGTTAGTATTTTTTATTTATTATTGTTAAGATTGCCCAAATTCTATATAAATAATTTTGTAAAAAAAAACAATTCTAAACTGTACATGTAAATCAAAATAAAATCTCATTTTCACACGGTAGAATGTGATTAGAATTTGTGAATGCTAACTTTCACGCGATAGAACCCTAATTTAATTGTTTGTGAACTCATTTTCTCAAATGATGGACATAAATCAAGATAAAATCATCTCAAAATTCATAAAAACCAACTCAAAATCTATAAAATCACATCGGAAGCCGTAATTCCTTTCTCCTAACGGATTTTCCAAACACACACTGTGGAATATCAATTCTACATTATAGAAGGTTACTTACATTTCCATATTCATTTTATACCTTTGTAGAAAATCATTTATATATCGTAGGAATGTTAATTCCATAATACAAAATCTCAGTTGCATATAGTGAAATGTCTTTCATTCTGTAATTAATTTGGTAATAAAAGATTAATCAGAGTTCTCTCGTACCCTTTCATTTCTTCTTTCACTCTCATTCCCCCTTGCCTTTTATTTTTCCTCCCCATCCTCTCCTTTCAACCCCTATTCTGTTACCCAAAGACTCTTAGGGCTCTCAAATATTGAAATGCATAGCGCTCTCAGTGCAATCAAAGTGGTTAATAGAATCATTTGAGAATGTGGTAAAGATGTATTTTTATAGAAAAAAATATTATTAAATGTATATTTAGATTTTACAAATACTGATCCAAAAAGGTTCAATATCGTAGTTGTGATCATTTATTATTGTTGTGGTCCATAGCTCATTAGTAGACCATTTGGCTGCAGATTAAGAGGTCCCCGGTTCGAATCGGTTCGGCCCTTTTGTCACTGTTAATAGATGCAGCCGTATTTTCTTGACCCTCTCTCTCTCTTTTAATTTTGGATTCTTTTATATTTTCTTTTCTTTTGTCATGGAATGTTAACGCCTAAAAATTATAAAATAATAACGTAACACATTAATATTGCCAATAAGGATGTTTTAATAGTGTGTTACATCACTTCCATTTTCACATGGATTATTTTAAAGACAAACATGCACTTCAACTTTATATATATATATATATATATAAAACATACATTGTTCCAAGGGCCACATGCTTAGAGTACCAAAACCCATCATCCAAGGAACAATACATGCTGTTTAAATAGAAAGCGACCCTTGTTGCCCCTACAACATCGCCTTATGAGCTTATTCATAGTGAAGCCCGGTTGAATCTAAATGTTGCTGAAAGCTTGTGTTATATTGTACGAATTTAAATTTAAATATTTATTGTTTTTTATATTGTTATTTATAGTTGATTTTCTATGTAAGGATATTGCCATGAGATGTTAAATATGTTGTTTTTTTTAAAAAAAGTTAAACGTGTTGAGCCTAAAAAATTTGAATGGTTTTGATAATCGAACTGATCCATTTAGGTCTGAATCACTGAAGGGTCGGCCTGAATTCCACATGATTAAATTTAAAAAATGAATGAGAATTATGAATTTATCAATATTTAAAATAAGAATTTATCAATACTTTCATGTTTTTCCCGATGAATTCATGGTTGAATATAGAGAAGGGATGTGACGACATGTGTCAAGGAGAACGAGTCTAGTCGACTTGAACCTCGAGGTCACAGGTCATGACCTATATTATCTAAATCGCGACCTTAACCTCCACTGATCTCCATATTTATGCTATCGGTACATCTCAATTCATGGCATGAGAACTTTTTTAAGCTTCCTGATAGATTTATTTAAAAAAAGGACTTGAACCAATTTAGTAACTCGGTGCACTAGTCTAACCTGGTCTTGGTTCTGAGTTAGCTCGGGTTGAACTGATCCTTTTATCACATGGGCCAGACCGATCCTTCTTCAAGATTGTTGAATATAAGCCCGATTCAGGCCGAACTTAATGCATCCATCATATTTCATATCCGCATAGTAAGGGGGGTCATTTAAGAGGAAAGCGCTTGGTACAGTTGAATGTTGGTTAAATGAATGAATAATGGAGAGCCTTGGATCAGGGTGACACGTAGGCATTTTCATCCTACCAAAGCGTCCTCCTTTTCACCCACCAACTAGATCTCCCAAATCTTCCACGTCACAACACCCATATCTCAACCGCACACCACCAACCCTGCATCCCAACGCATGTGAACCTTTCTCACCGGTACCACC
>JANTPZ010048513.1:2465-18644 GCA_025593235.1 Vachellia pachyceras | reverse complement strand
TTTCCTACTTTTTCTTTCTTCTCTTTCCTCTCTCCTACTTTTTCTTTTTTCTTTTTCCTCTTTTTTACTTTCCATTCTTTCTCTTTTCTCTTTCCTACCAACTTTTTTGCTTCGGAATCCGTAAAAGCTAATAACTTCCCAAACATAAGGGCTTGTTTGGTAACCCAATCTAAAACCTATGTTTGGTTTTAAAATATAGGTTTTACCTCAAAACTGAGGTTTTGTCCAAACAAATTTTTTTTTACCCAAAAGCTATTTTGGTTACAAAACCCCAGTTTGAAACCTATGTTTTCTCTTTCCTACTTTTTCATCTTTTCTCTTTCATATTTTTTCTTTCTTTCTCTTTCCTACTTTCCTCTTTCCTACACACTTTTTAGTCTCAAAATCCGTAAAAGTTAATAAATTCCCAAACATAAACCACTTTTCAAAACCTAGGTTTTGCCTCGGAATCTGTAAAAGCTATTTTCCAAAACCTAAGGGCTAGTTTGGGAGCAAATTTTGCAAAACCTAGGTTGCAAACCTATGTTTTTCTCTTTCCTACTTTTTATCTCTTTCTCTTTCTTACTTTCCTCTTTCCTACCCACTTTTTTGCCTCGGAATCCGTAAAAGCTATATCTTCCCAAACATAAATCACTTTTCAAAACCTAAGTTTTGCCTCGAATTCTGTGAAACCTAGGTTTCAAACCTGGTTTCCAAACAAGCCCTAAGTTTTATCTCAGAATTTGTAAAAGCTATTCTGAAAAGAGTTTCCAAACAAGCCCTTTGGAAAATGGTTTTTACAGATTCCAGGGCAAACCTAGGTTTTGAAAAGGTGATTTGTGTTTGGGAAATTATTGTGAGAATAGCTTTTACGGATTTATAGACAATATTATAATAAATAATATAGTTATGAAAATATATATTTGAATAATATATTAACAAATAATATTAAAAAAAGAGAGGAATGGTGATATGATAGGATAAAATAATAATTAGGGGGAGATAGGAAGGGTGATGTGACATAATAATTTTTTCAAAACCTATGTTTTAAACCAAGGTTTTGTAACCAAAATAGCTTTTGGATAAAAAATTTTGCTTGGACAAAACCTCGATTTTAAGATAAAATTTAGATTTTAAAACCAAACCTATATTTAAGAATTGGTTTCCAAACAAGCCTAGGATTGAGGTTTCTCAAAAGCCACTCTTGGGGTGTTCCAGAGAAAAAATCAGCCACTGATGGTTGAACCTTGATCCAACAAGCCTGGGCTTGCTTACAATGCCTAAATGCATGTCCTCAAGACCGAAATACTTTTATTAGTAGAAGTAAAGTAGCATTGTCTATAATATATGAAGTAAATGTATAAGAATTTTATCTCAACCTATGTGAATGTATTTTTAATGCAAACAGGGATTCACGCGCTATGGTTCATAAATATAATATATATTATTTTTTGGGAGAATTACCTATAGGTCTCAAGTAAGGAAATGCGTTACAAAATGGTCCCAAGAGGTTGTAAATGGTAGCTGCTTCACTTGTAAATTGTGCTTCTCAACTTGTCATTAGCAACTTATTGGGACCATTTTGTAATGCATTCATTTACTTGAGACCTTTGGATAATTCCCCCTTATTTTTTAATATATAATATATAAATCAAATGGGCGATTCACCATAAAAAAGAAAACCATCCACAAGCGATTTATTGGAAGGTTATGAGGTTTATACCATTAACAACAAGGAATTTTAATAGCTGGGGATTATTGAAATCCATATCAAATCGTTTACAACACACATATATAATTGTAAATGATTTTTAACTTCTCTCTAGGGTTGGGAATACGGGTTGGGCCCGCGGCCCCAACCCGTCAGCCCGCCAAGGTGAGCCCGCGGGTTGGCGGGCCAGCCCGCCTAACCCGCTCTTTTTATTTTTTTTTAAAAAATTATTTTATATGTATTTTGTTTGCTTTTTTTCAATCACAATATTTTTTACAAAGGAAAGGTAATATTAAATTCTATTTTTAGAAAATTAGTGAACACTTATTGATAAGTTTGGAAAGAAAATCATGAAAATATGCAATCTTGTAAAAAAAATTGGGTAAAAAATAGAAAAAAATTATTGTTTATAAAAAAAATATTTTTGGCGGGTTGACGGGCTCGAGCTGGGGAACCCTAGCCCGCCAACAGAAAAGACGGTTGACGGGCTGACCCGCCAAACCAGCTAACGGGTTGCGAGCTGCCCCGCGTTGTCAACCCTACTTCTCTCTCCTTTTCCCTGAAAAATAGATTATAGCTTAAAAAATTTGTACTTGGACCAACTCGGGGCAAAAGGCCTTCTTCCATGTGTGTGGGCTGTGTGGCCTGAGACCAAAAGGAACAAGCGGAAATAGCCGTGATTTTATTTTGCCCCGACCCACAACCCGCGCACACCTCCTCTGCTCTCCCCCCAACACCCCAGGCCCCCAAGGGTGGAAACCGTGCTTCCCCTCAGGCAACCACCCGCGACGACGAGAACAAAACCATCTGTCGTAGAAACAGAAGGCAGCAATAGTGCAGAGGCAGTGTAAAGCGTTTCAGCATCTGACTGAAAGTTTCTGCAAAGCTGAATAGCTGAAGAGTGTTTTTGATGGAGAAGATGAAAATAGAAGAGGTTCAGTCTACCACCAAGAAGCAGCGCGTTGCAACCCACACACATATCAAAGGCCTAGGACTCGAGGTTCTTTCCTTCTCTCTAACCAACTCACCTTGCACATTCCGACGACGGAAGCTACCCCGCTCTTCCATATCGTCTGCGGGCTCTTGAGAGTTCAGGACAGTTTGTTTTAGCGGCTTGGCTACTGTCAATTTTTGTTTTGTATTCATTAACTTTCATGTTCTGGCAACCCGGGCAAGGGTCCTCTCACTTTTTTATGTACCTATTGGTAGTTATAAGCCTCCGGAAAATGCCATTTCTCTAAATTTTATACTATTAGCATGTTTCAATGTCTGTACAAATTCTTGATTGCTAGAAGTTCAATCACTTCGCCATGGACAAAATTAATTTTTTTGCTTTTACATGGTTAAGCAAGAGTTGAATCCTCCTCCTATATTCGTTAAATTTGGTTTTTTAGAGTAGTTAACAATGGTGCATTGCAAAGTTTAAATGTTAGGTTCCCTTTTGCGGTGGTTCTTGTATGCGTATGTAATGTTGTGGGGCAACATCCTCTTCTTGTCTAACAATGAGAAGTTTGGAGGTTTTGGAAGCATCAAATGTATTGTTAGTGGACTAACATAGGCTTTTTATTGGTCGGATAGCAATATCATTAGTGGCTTCTTCCATTATCTCACAATGTGAATAACTTCTCTCTCTTTCTCCCTCTTTATAGGCCAATGGAAGAGCATTGCCCTTTGCTGCCGGCTTTGTGGGACAGGCAGAGGCAAGAGAAGCAGCAGGTCTTGTGGCTGATATGATTCGGCAGAAGAAGATGGCTGGCCGGGCACTATTACTGGCTGGACCTCCTGGAACTGGAAAGACTGCACTAGCCCTTGGAATAAGTCAGGAGCTTGGGAGCAAGGTTGCTGCGTAATTCTTTCATAAGGATAATGTTTTAATATCGATTATTTTCTTGTCTGTCTTATTGATTAAAATAAGCCATAGCACTGATGGGAACTTCCCCATCTTATTGGTAATGATATTCAAAGGTAGGAATCCTCAAAACAGAACCAAAATGAACATATTCAGCTTATGGAAAACGAAAATATGAAAGAAAAGAACGAAAACAAGGGTTTTCTAGCTTCTAATTGATTAGAAACTCCCAACCATTTTCTCATATTTTTCCTGCCGACTCCAGTTGCTATATATTCTTAAGACCTTTTGCTATTTTCTGTTCTCTCTCTCCAAATCTCCCGCCCAGCTCACACTCTACTACACATGATAGTTAGTTACTTAAGGATTCCATTATGTTTTTCCGGTCCTTTTACTGCTGTTGGCCTTAGTAGAAAGGCCCATCAGAGCTGGCTTCATTTGATTTGCCCCCAATTATATGCAGGTTCCATTCTGCCCTATGGTTGGATCAGAAGTGTATTCATCAGAAGTCAAGAAGACAGAGGTTTTGATGGAAAATTTTCGACGGGCTATTGGCTTGCGGATCAAGGAAAATAAGGAAGTGTATGAAGGAGAGGTGAATTTATTATTATTGATTTCCACTTTAAAATTTTCGACAGGATTATAGTTTGTTTGTGTCATATTCAGATTATTGTGGATGTCAAGTCCTTATGTGTTGCCAGTCTTTTGTTAGGTAACGGAGCTCTCACCTGAAGAATCAGAGAATCTAACGGGTGGCTATGGCAAGAGCATTAGTCATGTCATAATTGGATTGAAAACAGTAAAAGGAACCAAGCAACTGAAGTTGGATCCCACAATCTATGATGCCTTGATTAAGGAGAAGGTGAGGCCTCCAATTTCTATGGCTTCATATTTTTTATCCTGTTTTCTTATGTGAAAGAGAAGTTATAAACTCTTAAAAAGGTTATTTGGAAGCTATTTTATGGTTGCATGAACCTAATAACACAGAGATCCTGATGTGCGAATTTAAAATGTTTGATTCTACTCACAGGTGGCTGTTGGGGATGTTATATACATTGAAGCAAATAGTGGAGCGGTGAAAAGAGTGGGTAGAAGTGATGCTTTTGCAACAGAATTTGATCTTGAAGCAGAGGAGTATGTCCCTCTTCCGAAGGGTGAGGTTCACAAAAAGAAGGAGATTGTTCAGGTAATTCATTTGAACAAATACACCTGTATGTACACTAATAAATATCCCTCTAGATATTCAATTTTAGTGTAATAGTCTATATGAAAACCCCTTTAAATTTATCAGGCTCAAGACTTTCCTGTATGCCAGGTTTCATGATGGATAGTGGTAGAGAGAAAGAGGTAAGAAGAGTAGAGAGAAGAGAGCGACAGAGAGAGAACAAGAGATAGCTGAATAATGCACTGAATATTACTCACAAGCATAACTTCTGATTACAAGGCATCTGCTTTATATAGGCTCCTAACTCCTAAGCCTTCTAACGACTTATTACAACTACCTTATAACTACCTACACATGATAACTACAAATCATACATCATTTCATTTCTACGAGTTCTGTTGTTATTTTCAGTCTGATCAATTCTTTCTCAAGTTTTTGTTACCGATGCTCAGGAGATTAAGTTTTCAAATTAGTAGCCGGAAAGGTCCAAATTCTATGTGAAAATCCTCTAAGGCATTATATATATTCTTCTTGACTGTGATCAAAGTTACGGTTTTTATTGAAGGATGTAACATTACATGATCTGGATGCTGCCAATGCTCGGCCTCAGGGTGGGCAGGATATTTTGTCTCTAATGGGCCAGATGATGAAACCCAGGAAAACTGAAATCACTGATAAGTTGAGACAAGAAATTAACAAGGTACGGGAAGAACTTATGGCAGATACTAATTTTTCTCAGTATCGAAGTGCATGTGAGGAGTTGAAATTTCAATGTGTTAAAGCTTTCTCATATGTCAACCACTTTCAAATTTCCTTCACACATTTTATAGTCTTTTGGATGTTGTATGCAATGGTTTGAAATCAGTGATGTTCTCGTAGTCAATTTTTGTGTGAAGAATAACCATAGGAAAAGAGAACAATGAATAATAGACTATGTAAATGGACTACATATTACAATTCAGGCCAAAAAAAAATGAAAATACTGTGTTTTACAATCTGCTTCTGTTACTGACAGGTTGTCAACCGTTATATTGATGAAGGCGTAGCTGAGCTTGTACCTGGAGTTCTGTTTATTGATGAGGTAACTTTTTCGCTCACTCACCTAGTCACATATGCATAGCTTCTATTTTTAAATTAGAATTTCATTTCCAAATGCTTTTTGCAGGTGCATATGCTAGATATGGAGTGTTTTTCTTATTTGAATCGTGCTTTAGAGAGTTCCTTATCTCCAATAGTAATATTTGCTACTAATAGAGGAATATGCAATGTAAGGTATGAAACACTTCCTCTATGCTCTAGGGTCATGAGCCATCTCGTTAATTTGGGTATTTTGGAGTATTGAATCTGATCAGATTAATGGTAGTGGTGTTGATTGGTTGCATTTTCATTATCCCTCCACAATCAACTTATCCGCGTTGACATATTCAACTGCCCTGTTATGCAGAGGCACGGATATGACCAGTCCTCATGGCATGCCTGTTGACCTTTTGGATCGTTTGGTGATAATTCGGACACAAACCTATGGTCCTGCTGAAATGATACAGGTTGCTTTGCATTTAAATAGGCTGTTTCTGTTTCAAGAACAAACCTCTAATATTTGAAAGTCTGGTAGAATCCCAAATTACACTAACGAATTTGCTCCGTAAATTTGAGACAGATTTTAGCTATCCGTGCTCAAGTAGAGGAGCTGGGTGTGGATGAGGAAAGTTTAGCTTACCTTGGGGAAATTGGGCAAAGGACATCGTTAAGGTGCGCCTCTAGATTGCTATTCTGCTAAAAGTCGATCCAAATGCTGACCTTCACTCCAATAGGGCTAGGTGTGATACTTCATTTTTTCTTGGGAACTTACAAGTCATACTGATTTGACAGACACGCAGTTCAACTTTTATCCCCGGCTAGCATTGTGGCCAAAATGAATGGTAGAGACAGTATCTGCAAGGTAATCATGTGATTTTTTTTTGTTGATGGGCTCTTGGATGAACTATTATGCTATTATATAAACTTCACTAGTATGATTTGAATTGTGTAATTTATAGGCGGATCTTGAGGAAGTTTGCTCATTATACTTGGATGCCAAGTCATCGGCCAGGCTCCTTCAAGAACAGCAGGAAAAGTACATCTCATGATACAACTCCTCAAACATCATCTCCTTAAGCGTGCTGCATTCTAACATGGGCGATGTGGGCAATATATATACTTATGTTAAAAATTCATGATTTTGGGCCTGATGTTCATCAATCGACTCTTTTTAGGCCACCTGTTCATCACTCTTGATTACTGAAAACCTAAGTGGCAGCTTTTTTAGTATTCTGTGATATACTTTCCTCACATATTCATGTTTTCTCTTGCGCATACACGGAACATGTCTCTCCTCGGTGTAATCTTGGGGTGATCGGCCTGTGAAATGTAACTCTGGCAATGAGTTAAGGAGTGGATATGATATTTGCTTTTGGGAAAAGTAGACACTAAAATTAAATATTAATAGGTTTTTTTAATTGAGTTATCACTACTAGATATTAAGAGATTTGGGAGTAATTTGAAGAAATGTGAAATTACTTGAGTTCTCTCTGCTCACGTATATCATTTAGTAGTTAATATTCTTGAAACTTTGTAATTGCCCCTTTGCTGTTTTGTTCCCAAATTATCACTTGGAAAGTAAATTATGTTGGCCGTATAATCTGCATCAGATTTTTTAAAATTTCTTAAACTCATCGCTATAGTGTGTGTTTGATAATCATGGGAGAAAAAAATTTAC
The DNA here is from genome assembly GCA_025593235.1 of Vachellia pachyceras. Lineage (NCBI taxonomy): Eukaryota > Viridiplantae > Streptophyta > Magnoliopsida > Fabales > Fabaceae > Vachellia > Vachellia pachyceras. The sequence goes on along the minus strand of JANTPZ010048513.1, from coordinate 11,185 downwards.
GTATTTTAAGATGATTTTATAGATTTTGAGATGCTTTTTACGGATTTTAAGATAATTTTTATTTTGGTTTATGTGGAGAAAAATTTTATCGATTTCATGGCCCCAAAATGTTAACGCCGAAATGATAATATTGTAGTGCTCATTATTCACTAGTCAGGAGGCAACTGTTGTCATGGTAAATAAATTGATTTGAAGGCCAGTATTCCAGGCCACAGCTTAAGCCCGACCCAAATATGTCATCGGGCCGAAAAGAAAAGTCAAAATAAATGAAGACCAACTAAAATAGATAGATGTGATTTGTGGAAACAGTTTAGGGTCCTTACGTCGGCCCAGAAAATTAAAATGCGGGGTTTTCATTTGCAAAGGCTTAAGAACGTTGGCGGGTGGATCAGTGACCGGATTGAGCAGCAAACGATGACGCGCCTGAACTCCGAACAGGTACTGAAGGAAAACAATACCCGCGATCCCAATTCCATTTCCACTCTTCACGTGAACCACAAAGCTCTTTCCGATGTAAGATTATGTTTAGTTCCCTCTGATTTCTTTATCCCATTGATTTTTGAGCATACCTGTGATAAAGGTTTTGCTAACATATACATATCGGACATTCCTTCACATATACATATCGGACATTCGCAGGTATCAACTTGGCCGACTTCAAGAACTTGGAAAAGCTTGACCTTAAGTTCAACAACCTAACTTCCCTTGAGGTTTTCCCCCTCTTGTTTTGTTTGCTTTTTAACTAAACCATGGGCCTCTGTGACTAATGCTTTCAACCTCATTACAACAGGGGTTGAGGTCTTGCGTTAATTTAAAGTGGTTATGGGTCGTGGAAAACAAATTAGAAAGCTTACAAGAAATACAAGGACTCACTAAGCTCACTGTAAGTGCACGGTAGACCAACCCTCGGAGACGAAATGGAAGTTCTTATTTTCTTGAGATAGTTGTGCCTGTAGTCTCATGCATTACGTGGCTTGGCTCTCGTTATGATACTTCTTTGCTAGAATTTCAATGTGCATACTGCATTGAACTCAACCGCGGATGTTATTGCTTTATCTGCAATGAAGTATATGTTTCTTTGAACTAGCCGTATGAACTGGTTATCGATATGCCCAAGCTCAAGAGTATTCTTTCTCAGATGAAGTTTCTGAGAATTTTCGTTTTCACATGCAACGATGGGTGTTTCTCTAATTAAAATTAGTTTTAGAATCCAACAGATATCGGTATAGCATGTTGAGATAATGCTGACATGCCGCTAGGTTCTCCTTTGTTACGAGGTTTCTTAAGTATTTTTCATGTATTTGTTTGTTTGCGCATTCATATGTCCATTGATATGGACACAAATAATTTCATGAGAACCCAGCTGCCTATGTGCTAGTTTTTCTTATAAAGTTTAATGAGTTACGTGAGGACATAAGGGTAAGGTTTACGCATATTTTGTCAACCAGGCATTGAATGCAGGCAAAAATAAGCTCAAGTCTATGGATCAAGTTAGGTTCTTGTTAGCGTCAGAGCGGTGATTTTGAATGGTGGGTCTTCGTTATATGATACTACCTTCTAACTAACATTGATAGCAGATTTCTTTTAACTTATTTTCTTCATTTTTAACTGACTTTTCTTTTTGGGTTGGGTAGATAATGAGATTGTCTCCATTTGCAAACTTGATCAGATCAAAGACTTGAACACTCTTGGTATGGCTTCTTTTGCATTTTTTTTCTTCTTTACATGCTATTAAGGCTAGTAACTGATATCATTTTAATTGTATGTTCCTATAATAATAGACTGGATTTGAAATTGATCTCATTATCATATTCCTCTCCTTTTCAATGTTGTTTTATTTGTAAAAAAATGGAACATGAAAATATAGGATCATTATTACTCTTGAATTGAAGGCATGAAAACCAGAGAGGAAACAGAACTTTCATGTGCAAGTTCAGGATAAGACCATGAAATTAAAAAAAGAAAAAATTGAATTTTGGCTTGATAGAAGTTTCATTATGGGCTGCTTAACTTTGCATATGCATGAAGATTGCTTACATCTAGTGAAAGCTACTCAAAACTAAATTGCCTACCACATACACAAAAAAGTTGCAGCAGAACAATGAATACTTCGATTTAAGAGGGAAAATAGACCTCGAGAAGGTCGACAAAACAAATAGAATGGACTTGAATAACTAAATCTTGATGCACCTTAGAATGGAAAATTATGGCCCTTTCTCTTTGCTCCTCTCTTTTGAAACAGTGTAATGATATGCTTGCATGCTGAAACCACATTGACGAGAGCTATAGATGGACGAATTTTTATTTGCAATCTCAAGGGCAAGTGCATCTTTTAGCCTCTTCCATCATCTGTTTGAATTTGGATTTTCACCTTTTTTTATAGGAAGAAAGGTTCATGCGTTTGGGTGTCTCGCTATTGCAAATGAGCATTTTTTTTCCACAGACCCATTGTTTTTATCCAAACGGCCTTAGAATGTGGCTGCGACCAGATTTAGGACAGAAAAATATGTATACACAAATACACAAGTAAGTAACCACATCACGAGAATGCGCTGTCAGTGTTGATATCCAAACAAAAAAGGGCAATGGCAGAGGACTCTGTTCGTTTGAATCCTTTGGTAGCATCTAATAATGCTTTATCTCTGTCACTCTGTCAGCACCACAACTACTCTCTCTCTTGTTCAAATCTGAGCCATGCACAGCCCTGCCACCCAACAACTCTATTATTTTCTTCTCAAACTTCGAAAAAAAGGAAAATTCATTTTCGTGCCATTATTAGCCACGGCCCACGAGTTCCGATAGAAATGCTATTTCTCTTCTTCCTCGATCTTTTAACGAGAAACCAATAACCAGAAGCGAAACTGTTGCAAGCTTGCTGTTCTATTTAATTTAATTAATATATACAGGGTCGTTGCTCTATGTAACTTGAATGGATGCAAACTGTGATGCCAGTGATGATGACTCTTGAACATGTTCAATAAAGCAAGAGTTAATAATTCGGAACAGTGGTGAAACCTAGGTATATTTTGCCAACTATCATCATTATCATCTCTTACCGGCCGGATCTTCTACCTGCAGCTTCTTGCATCAAATCTTCTTTCTCTAAGACGACAGAATTATCCTCAGATTCGCCAACTGTATCCTCAAAGAACAATGGTTGGCCATACCTCTGAGCAGGATTAGCGTATGATGTGCCGTCTCGGAGACTCATGATAAACCTGTAGCTCTCGATTTTATCCTTATTATCTCGTGCATGAGCTCGTGAGGACAATTCACCGGATATTTCCTGGTCAAGCTCATCAGAAATTTCCTTGATTTCTATACCAAAATCCCCCTTTTTACCACCGGTATTTCCCTTGTTGAAACAAATACTTGTCCACTGAATTTTCTCGGAGCAAGATTTCCTCCCTGTACTTTCTTTGTCCTTTGAAACTCCTCCAGAATCGTCTTGGGCATCATTTCCGTAAGTGTAACTCCATTTGTAGCTTTTATTGTCACTGTCCATGTTTAATTCAATGGAATGAAGATCACTGTCTGCAGAGTCATCTCCTTCATGCCCCACTCCATCTCCAACATCCAAACCGTCCTCTGTTTGAGTAGCCTGATATCCCCAGTATGTTTTGTTCAAGTAAGATTCAAGATCCTTTATTTTTTTGAACTCAGGGTGAACATCGTCTTTCCCTTCATCATCCTGTGTTCTCATAAAGGCCTCAAGCTCATTTCGCAGCTTTTCTAGGACAGCATTTTTCTCCTCAAATTGATGTTTAGCCTCTGAAAGTTTCATTTGGACTCTCTCCTCACGCAAAACATCAGCCAGCTGAAGCATCTCTCTCTCCTTTTCCACTTCTTCCCAAACTTTAGCTGACTTCCTTTTAAGTTCTTCTGCCTGTGCTCTGTCTTCTCCGATACCTTTAGCTAGTTCATCACAAATTTGCTCCAGAATCTCCTTTGCCCGTTTCTCCCTTTCAAGCTCTTTCGATGCTTTTAGGTGCGAAGCTTTTACGTTAGCCATTTCTATGGCGATCTTTTTGTTTAACCTTTCAGTTTGCCTTCTCAGCTTTTTCTCCACCTCAAGCTCCTCCGCTATGTGATTTATGGCATCTCGAACCTTTTCACGTTCCCTTCTTTTCCAAGCAGCTTTTTCTTCTGCAAAACGCTTCATGAGGAACTCAATGTCATTCTGATTTGAGCTCTGTTCTTGAATCAGTTGATCAATCTGGTTGCAAGACCGATCAAGTTCACTTCCCAGGGCCAAGATGACCGGTATGCTTGACGAATGCTCCTCTTGGAGGCACATTTGATTTAACACCTTCAGAAGCTTCTTGGATGTGGATAGGCCACTTCTAGCCTCCTTCAAACGGTTCTTAACTCCTGCTGTGCATTTATCACAAGTCTTGTTTCTTGGCTGATTTGCTGCCTGCAGTTTAGAATACCTCAGCTTCATACTTCCCGACAATCAGAAAACAGAACATAAAAGCAATTTTATCCCGAAAAAATCTTGGAGGTTAAATGATATCAACTCTGATATTCGTTAAAATGAACAAACTAACAGAATTTCCGAGCAATACTACAAGACCAAATGAAGAATCACTTCCGTGCTCAACCGATCAGATCGCATATAGTTTTTCACTTTTTTGCCTACAGTTACTTAAACAACTGCTTGAACTTAAATTACGTGAACTTGAAGTATGGTTTTTGAACAGCTAATGTTGTGGTTGTTACTATAGGGGTGAAAAAGAAAGGCTCTCTATCATCATGTTGATCGAAAAATGATCATTATAAGATAATGTTATCAGACAATTTTGGAATTCTGAAACCAGCTCGTCTCATGTGTCATTATTGTTGTCCACCTTCCACTCCCATATCAGTAGGGCAGAGTTAAATAACTGGACGATCATTACGAAAATTATGACCAGTATATGTTCAAATGTTTCTGATATTTATTGTACCTCATTGAAACCGGGACTGCTAAGAACGTCCAACCCTCGGAGGTAGTCATCACCCAGCTGATGTTTATTAGACACTCTTTTTTTCAACTTTTCACCTTTCGTCCCGTTCATCTGCAGCAACCGATTTAACAGCAAGAACAGAAACTTATGTTAGAAGCTATGAGCGAATACAAAAACAGTTCTCAAATGAAAATCTGACGAGAATTCACCTCTGATTTAGGAGTGTCCGATGGATCTGACGTAGGAGGGGGCAGTAAGTCCGATCTCGATAAGCTCATGGCTTTCTCTCTGCGTCTCATCCCCTTATGTCTCCTCACTCGTTCTGACTCTAGATCCTTCTCGATCTTCGATGAAGACACATCGTTGATTTCCCACAATGCCGCAGCGAGTTTTCTGGCTGGCAGAGAGAATTCATTATCTTCGGCGGTCAAGCCAGAAGGCGGGGGCAAGGGGTTGGAGAATTTAGCAAGGTGATGGACGGCAGGAGAAGGGGACGACGTGGAGCGAGTCTTCCACATGGGAACGGGGGTGGTGTAACCTCCTTTCCTGGCAGCCAAAATGGCTCGCTTGAATCGGTATTTTCTCCGGAGCGAAGAAGAGGAAGAGGAAGAAGGTCGTTTCCTGATCTTGTTTTGGTTGTCGCGAAGCCCTTTTCCGAAATGTAGCGAGGGGCTAGAGGACATGGTGAGGCAAGAAGGAGGGAGCAAAATTCAGGGAGCGGGGATGGGGAAGGGGCGAAATTGGTGGAACGAGTGGAGCATGGAGGGGAGGGAAAACAGGTGAGCAGAGTTCATGGGGAGTGGCCGAGAATTCAGCAAACAGAAGTGGGACAACTAGAGCAATAGAGATATGATGAGCGAAGAAAGTGGGGAAGTGTCGAGAAATGGAAAGACAAGTTAGCTAAGGAACGGAAGAAGAAGAAGAAGAAGAAGAAGAAGAAAGGAAGCTGGGGATCGATTTATGGCTGTCAGGGGGAAAGGGGTGAAGCAGAGGGAAGAGTGTTGAGGGGTAGGCTTGAGAGAGACAGTCAGCAAAATACGAGGGAGAGCTTAAAAAGGAGGAGGAAGAGAGAGAGAGAGAGAGGTGAGGGGCAGGTGCGATGAAGGAGGGATGCGCATGTTCATCCGGGCCAGTTCACAGTTGCATACTGACTCAATCAAATTGGCTGGTACAATTATATATTGATGGGTTTAAAAATACGATAGAAAAATACTTTAAAAAAATGATAAATATATGAAAAAATTATTTCTTTAAAAAAATTTACGGATTTACGGATTATTAAAAAAATTATTTCCCCTTATTTGGATTATAAAGCCCCATCTATGCTCATCAAAAAAGAAAAAGCCCCAACAATAAAAGGTTAGGAGAAAAGATTTACGGATTTTTAGATGATTTTATAAATTTTGATATGGTTTTACAGATTTTGAGATGATTTTATCTCAATTTACATATACCGTTTGGAAAACAAAATTTCTAAATAAGTAATATATTTGTAAGTACCAGACAAATCTTATTTATCACATTCTAATTCAATATACTTTAAATATTGTGTGACACATAATTTACGTTAAACATATACTTCACAAAAAAAAAATATTGATTTTAAAGGGAAATGATAAGAAGATAAAAGAAATAAATACGTATAGATTAGCGCCGCCTAAGCAAGCCAGCTCCAGCTACGTGGGTGCAATGAATGATGGATAATCATGGGAGCTTCCACGCACATAATTGATTAGCCAAAAAGATAATCCCAAGATTGAAGTGAAATTAATTAAGATTTAATTGCGGATTAGGTCAAAAATAAAGATTCGCCCCAGAAAGCCTTTGGACGCAAAATGTCACAAGTACGAACGGGTAGGGAACATAATTGGATTTGGAGGCTAATCTTCGCCGTCAAATCAATCACTGCCCTTCCTTTCAGCACGAGCATGGACCCCACACAACCCCTTCCAATCGTCGCTGGATTTTAAGCTAACGCAGGTGACAAAGTGTGTTAGAATCCGTGAGAATTTTATGAATTTCTATATATTTTTTATAAATTTTAATATAATTTTTGTCTTTACTTACGCGCATGGTTGGAGAAAAGATTTACTAAATATGCACAAAATCGTACTCCTTTGACAGAAATACACATTTTACTACCCATAACCTTCAAATGTCAATTAAAAGTATTGTGTCCGTTTATGAATGCGGTAAAGAGTACTTTTACGCAAGTCGATGTAAATATATGGATAAGGCTATCTCGTTTTACGGAAAAATACTGTTGAACATGCTTTTGAAAAGTAAATAAGATTTTTCAAACAAGCACATTGTCTTTTTTTTGTGTAAGTCAGGGGTTATGTCCGTACTGTTTTGTATTTGAGACTAATCTCTTATGATGTTAGGATTATAAAGATTTTTACCTCTTTAAAAAAATACACTTCAAGGGATTTAAATTTATATTTTCTTTTTACAGATGAGGCAGCTTAATTAAAAAAACCGTTGTCTTTAGGCAGCATTGAACATAAGGCATTTTTATTTTACGCTATATAACTTGAATTTATTACAAAAAAACCAAAATAATTGCACATAATCGATTTCCCCAGTTGCTCACCTTCTTCCCAAACATGCTGCGTGATTTCATCCCTGCACTCTTCTCCAGAAGCCAATATTCAAGACCTGCACACTCTGTCAACCTGGCCAATTATTGTTTTATGGATCAATGTGTCGGAGTTTGCAACTGTAATATATTATATATGATTATTTCTTAAACTCCACACCGATACACTGAATTGTATGTCTGATTTGCTCTCTTCCACGTCCCTATACTCTTAATTACTAGTGACTAGCAACCAGCATCGTGCCCTTTGATACTTCCAAGTTTCAAAGTGAGTAATCAGACGGATTAATTAGAAGCTCCAACTTTCCAAGACAAAACCCCCACAAAAACTTAGAGCTGACTCGTTAGATTCACCCAGCTTTGGTTTGAATCCCACGTTATAAAAATAATGCTCAGCAGAATCCACCCAACCTTTTTTAAAGGGGCAAACGCTAATAGCATGAACAATGGGATTAAACACGTGACCTCCCATCTAACAGATACTATACCATTAAGCTACAAGATCTTTGGTAGAATCCATCCAATTTTTCCTTCTATAGAAAGTTGCATGGCAGTGCCATGTGGCTTTACATCATCATTGTGCTTATTTAGAAAAGATTATTTGCTTCCCAAAAGTATGTTTAACGGTGTTTTTCTTCAAAATGAGATAATCTCCTCGACATATTTACTTCAACTTGCATAAAAGTACTTCTCTACCGTGTTTCCAAATGGACACATTTCCTTCTTGTTCGTTTCCTGGCACAATCCTGCAGCCTTTTCCAATTATATAAATGTGTGTGTACTGTATTTCTCTCCCCAGTCCCACGCACATTAGCTCATGTTTTTTTTGCCTTCGCCAGATAATGATGCTTACATACAGCGTCCATTATTGGTTCCAATGAATGTGTTGATATTCAAGTTGTGGGAAGAAAGACAAGCGAAATTCCATTATTGAGTCTATCGCCATTCACACGTTCAGGTTGTTTAAGAGGGTCAATGGCTTTCTTCTCTTGAATATTTTTAAAGATGACACACATGGCTGATTAAGAAAAGCCTTGGCCTATGTTGCCAAAGGAAACAAATACAAAAGGAAAGCCTTTGCTCATACTAGCAGTTTCAGAAGTAAAGTGATGTATTCTGTTTTTTTTTTTTTGAGGGGCCGGGGGGGGGGGAGTAAAGGTATTTGTCTTAGG
>JANTPZ010048485.1:2354-38592 GCA_025593235.1 Vachellia pachyceras | reverse complement strand
TGGCGGCGTCCATTGCTTGAAGCTGTGAATGATTGAGGTAATGTGAGCTAGGGAGCGAGAAGCAGGAACAGCATCGGAGGAGAGAGACGGCTGGAGTGAGAGCAGAGAGCTCCTGGTTCGGCAGATTGCATGAAGTGATTGGATTGAAAGGAGGAAGGAGAATAAAGAGAAGGAGGAGAACGATGGGCCGCCACGTGCGCAGACACGGGACGATGAGGCAGAGTAGTTAAGGATCAGAATATTCTGTCACCCTCTCCCACTTTCTCTCTGTGCGTGTGTATAACTATGCATATTATATCTACAATCATGTATGATCTGCCGTATACCAGCACTTTTGGCAAGGCGTACACTGATTGGTGCAAAGCATTGACCAACTGGGAATTAACTTCAAATTTGGTGCTTGACCTGGGTATGGAGGTGCCGCCCTAGCTTGACTGTATGAGGAACCAAATCAAATCATTCCTTTTACCGATGAAAAGTATTTGGGAATATGTTCTTTGACTGGTTTTGAGGTGAATACGCGAACGAAATTTTATTTCTATTTACGTGTAATATAGTTGAGAATCACTTCTCAAACAAACACAAAACATAACAAAATGATTATCTTGCATGAGAGAAATGGGCAGGGACAATCAGCTATCAACTTTTGTTTATACGTACTCAAATTCTGAACCTTAATGTTTAAACGTATGAAGTTTCTGTTGTTATATTCAACATATATGAAATTGTAATTTTGCTAGGAGTTTTAGTTTTGATATGAAATCCAAGCATGCCTTCTTTTCCTCAATAACATAAATTAGAGTTACAAAAATTTTTATAAGATGAAATGCAATGTCTCTCATATGAACTATTATTCTCCTTTAATATATGATTTACTTTAACTCTAAAATGGATCTTGTAAAAATCAGATAGATTGACATTTATTATATTTGTATACTTTTTCTAATTTTTAATATAAGAGTCGTTTGATTTTTTAAAACATTAAGAAAAATAAACACAATACTTTAAAGTATTTATATTTATCATTTTTCTTCAAAAATAATTTGGTTGACTTATAAATTTATACTTTAAAGTAACATTTTTAATTTTTTTAATTTTTAAAAAAAAATTAATTGATTTTTGTATTAATAACCGAATGTAAGTAGTATCATTAAAATTAGTAGTTGAGGTTTAACATACAATGAGTAAAAAAAAAAAAAAGCAATCATCCTTGTCCTTGATTTTCCATTCAGCCAATAAAACTTTATTGGCATACACCAAGGATCTGATCAATCTTAAGCTTCTTTTTAATTGTCTTTATTCGTTGGGTGGTAGGCAAAATCTTTTCCAGCTCATCAAACAATTAAATGAAGTTTATGCAGGATATATCATGGAAACTGCAATTTAAAGTCCCAAGCAAATAGAAAACAATAAAAAAAAGAAGCTTTTTAAAGTGATTTTACGTAATTTAAAATAAGTATGTGAGAGAAATTTTAATTATCTCAACTTATATAAAAGTGTTTTTTTTAATTAAACATCCTCGGTTATTCATCTTTTAGCTAGCTAGGAGGTGGAATGTAACAATGATATAAAAATTTTCTTCTAAATTATGAGCTAACTTAATTTAACTAAGCAATTTACAAAAGGTATAAAAAGGTATAAGCTCTGAATGAACTTGAGAGAAGGCAAATTGTTGATTCCTATAGACAAACAATCTTGTTTCGTGGACAATATTTTTAAAAGGGTGGATGCTATATATATATATCACATTATCTAGTTAACTATCAAATTCAACTTATGTTATATGGAATAATGACTTATTATAATTTTTTAATATTTCATATATTTAGTATTGTTAGTGAATATTTTGTAACAGGAATGGATGAACTGTAATCAATGGAACCAATCAATTCTGCAACGGTTAACAATTTGCTATGAGCTTGCAGAATTCACAAACTACCCAACCATCGACAATTCCACATTATCACGAATTACTTCCCCACATCCACTTCTTACATTTTCTAACAAAGGCTGATCCGTCTGGAATGCGATGGAGAAGTACTTTTACGTAAATTGAGGTAAATATGTGAAGAAGATTGTCTTATTTTACGAAAAAATACTGTTGAACATGCGTTTGGACCTTGCAAATGCTGAGCCAAACATACATAACATCAATTTCCATCTTAACGAGTCCTTCATCAATGGCATGCACCTCCTTGCTTTGACATTGTTATCCTCCATAGAGAAGCCACATTTACGCATAGAAGTCTTGATCCTATATATGATACTCTAAATAAACAATTTTTTGCATTTGTGCCCTCATTATCAAAAAGTTTGTAGCAACTAGAACCCAAATAATTCTTTTCCATGGGAACGATTAGACACATGAAAGATTTGATCTTTTTGTCCGGAACTTGCCATCTCCGAATGCTCTTCGAGATGTTATTTTTGTAGTTTGACATGTGCAAAGTTACATGGGGTTTGTTTGGAAATGCAGTAGAAAAGTGCTTTCACGCAAGTCGAGGTAAATATATGGAGAATATTATCTCGTTTTGAAAAAAAACACTGATGAACGTGCATTTAACTTTTAGAAACGGTGTTCCAAACAAGTCTATGATGTGATCAATAATTTAAATGGGGAATCAAAGTGACATTTTTCTCTCTATTTCCATCTCTGAGGACTAGACAAATCACATTGAACGATCGATACCTCGTACCTCAAAATTATATATATATATATATATAAAAGAGGAACATTGACCTCTGAACAATTATGAAACCTGTAATTGATCTTATAGGAGTTATCCTCATAAATGTAATAATTAAAAGGGTTCACTATAAAGTTTCAAAAGTTATAGATGTTAGCTAGACATGGTTTAAAATTTATTGGGTTATGTAATTTAGCCTAACAAAATAACTAAGAAATGGGTTACATATACGTATATGTGTGTACCTTAAGCTCATCACAATTTTTATATTATGAAAATTCAAGCATGCCATGTTAGAATTTAATCAAAGGTTTAAATTTGATGAGATTGTGCTTTCTATTAAATGAAATTAATGGCGCTTAAATTAAACAACCTACAATTACAATTTATAAATTTAAAATATTAAAATAAATTAAAAGGATTCAATGTATGGTTTTAGTGGCTGTCTAATTGTTTCTATGCGTGTTATATGATGTTGAAAGTTTATTATATTATATATTGCAAATGTAAATGGTATTGCTAAAAGCACAACTGCAAATGGACGAGCTTTTTCTTATTTTCTAATGGAAAGTGTTGTTACTTTATTACTTTGTTGATACATTTAATTTCATTATGGAAACTCTTTTGATAGTGTTGGAAGGACAATAGACATATCTTTATATCTATAAATGGAGAATTGTGGACCAACAAGCGTTGGGGTGCAGTGGTAAGACAATTGTCACTTTCCTAGGCAGAGTTCAAACTTGGAGCCGTGTTTGTTGGTAGGGGATTACCCGCTCTTGGTGCAAAGCACCTCATAGGGGTGTGCCAAAATCATATCTCCGCTCCGGATTACTTAGTCCAATTGAAAGAAGGCCAATGACTCAAGAAAAGATGCCAAATACCGGGGGAATTGCGGGGGCCATAGGCCCATCTTGATCTAGATCACAAAAAATGGAGAATTGAGGATAGATCCCGCAAAATTAATTAGAAAATGAGACATGTCATATGGAAGTTCAGCTGCATATATAAAAGTTCAGTTACATATGTAAAAGTTCAATTTCATATTATAGAAACTCAATTATATTTTGTAGAAAGTCATATTCTATAATTAATTTTTCAATCCGTTGATGAATATTGATATACATGTCTGAACTCCTTCTTCTTCTTTGGCCAGCTGTGATCTTTTTTTTTAAACAAAAGAGGAAATGCCAACTCAGACCATGCCCCTTTTGTTATTTATTTTATTGTCTTATGCGGAAGTCTTGATTTTTATATGAACAAATATATATATATATAAATAATTTCAGGAACATGTGTACTTTTGTGAGTTGTCTCTTCTGCTGGCACAAGCACTGTCATTAGAAATCAATAGGAAAAAAATACTGGGGAATAATTAGTTGGCCTGCAAGTTATGAATGGTTTTGAAGACAAAGTTTAAATGCTTTGTTCTTTAATTGATAGACTGCATTAGAAAATTTATTTTAAACAGCAGTATTTACAGCCTACCTTGGAATTCCGTACGGGCTGCTCTTTTATTTAACGTAGGGATTAGCTAGGGATGAGAAGATGTTGACTCAACTTTATATATACTCTATAATACAACTTTCATGGTGGCAACAATTAATAACCATTACTTTCATATATGTTTTAAATTGTAAAAAAATTTAAATTTTATGTTTAATCTTTTTATAGATATTCAAATTAAATATGTATTCTGCCTTCACTTTGGATTTTTTTTTTGAAAAAGGATGCTAAATTCTGTGCAAGATAATATTTGGTTGTTGATTACTTTGTAATTAATTAAGCTAATACTCTCTACAGTAAACGATCCTATATAAGTTAAAAAATTCAAAAATAGTTAAAAGCAATAAATATAATAGATGTACTTTTTTTTAAATATATCCTTATCAATGAAAAAAAGGAGGAAAAATGATTCTGCTAAAAGTTGAGATAATTAATGTACATGGGTATATTTAATGAGGGTAAAAATGCAAAAAGTGTATTAAAATTTTAGACAAAAAAAATGCTATACTCATATATAAAACCAACCCTATATATGAAAGATAATGTAAATTATATATAGGAGAGGGGAGGAGTATTTCTTTATTATTAACATAACATAATAAGCATTTAATATTGCAATTAACAATAATTGTAAATCTGTTCGACATATAAGGGCATTTAATAAATTTACCATAAAAGTATAGATCACATAAAGTAACAACAACAGCACATGCACGTAGATATAATCAAGGAAGGCTTAAATAAATCTAACTCAGCCTTGTTCAATGCATTTAACCACCATTATGATAATCACACATGTATATATAAGAAATTAAGGCCAATTATTTTTTTACCGGAATATATATTCTCCTAGCGAAGGCAATCCTGTTTGAAGCATCGTTAATTATTTACCGTGAATCTAAGGTTCAAATCTTCACTTAAGTGAAGATTTGAACCTTAGATTCACGGTATTGTGACCAATTATTACCAGAGAGGAACAAATAGTATCAAATTAAAGATAGATTTTACGATTTGGTCATGGTTCAGAAATTTTCAGTCTTGTTCATAAGATCTCAACTGCTTACTTTAGCTCCTTTCCCTCTCAAAAGAATGACTGAGATATCGATCTTCATAGTGTTAGAAATTTAATATATATTATTATATTTATTTAGATATTATAATTTTCATGTTATTATTTTAATATATATAAATATATTACCGGATGTGTCCCGCATCATTATTTGGATTACGGGTTAAAAAGCTGTGTTCAGAGGGTTGTGTCTGGTCGTTGAATCCTTTGAAGAGTCTTAATGGGAGGCTATATAAAGAGAAGACATGACTCAAAACAGATATGGAAAAAGAAACGTTGTTTGTTCAAACATGAATTCTTTGACAGGGTAACGGTGTTCAACGGTCCATCACTGTGCCAATATTCTTGTTCAAAAGAATTCAAAAAAATCTCATATGATATACTATGGTAAGAGGTACGCAAGTCTTCTGCCGTAAAACTCTTGATTTGGATTTATGGATTTGTGTTCAACACGGAGAAGAAAACAGAAACGCTATAATTTCTCAAACTGTACAATATAATCCGAACTTACATATATCTTTTTACGACGACTCTTTCTGTATATATTCACTCAACTTTTATTATACATATTCCTAGGACCAACAGAGGAGGAATAGCCTAAGGTACTAGGATCGGCTGTCTTTATTATTGATGAGTGAATTCATGGCTGCAGCAACAAGCAGCAACCCTAAACTTAGGATCAGCTCACACATTCTTCTTCTTCTTCACCCACAACCTCTAGGGTTCACAATACTGGTTTGATGCTTCCAATGTGCCTCTCTTTAACATCTCTCTTAATTTCTTGATTTCCCAAATATTTTTCTTATTGTTAGATTCAACATAAAATGAATGATATTTTGATATTTTATAATCATAAAATGGTGCATTTTGATTTATTTTAAAAAACCGTAAAAAATGTGCACTTCTATATTTATTTTTTAAACCATAAAAAATAAAAACCACACCATTTTATAACTATAATACATTAAAATGTCACTCATTTTATTTAAAATATAATAGTAAAAAAGAGTGAAAAACACATTGGGGACATTAGGGTATTACAGATGAGAGGACATCAAAGATCATTAGAGGAAGAAACATTAGAATCTTCAAACCACCTGAGAAAGCAGTTTTACACAGATGTTTGGCATCGAAGAAATTTCTGGTGTTACCATATATATATATATATATATATTGCTAGGGAAATGCATATTTGTTTGTGATATCAAAGACAAGGGCACGTTTAGAAGGATGATGATGATGATTAGAGTTTAGGGTTCTGATATAAGTAGTAGTGTTGTTATTGAATGGGATGAAAGTAGAGGAAGAAGAAGAAGAAGCAGGAGCAGTAATGGAGGAGGAGGGTTGTGATGAAGATGAGTGAAGCAACGTGAAGGAATGTGATGACGTGAAAGCAGTAGAAGCCATGGCTGTTGCACCCACAGGTAGAGGATGATTATGTGTTCCTTCGTACGTTGTAATTAGGATTGACATGTCCTCTATACATCTTTGTACCTGAAAAATTATATGCCATATATTTGCATATATAATCAAATTAATTACAACAATTAAACAGGAGCCCCTTAACTCTCTCTCTCTATATATATATTGTGGTGACTTATAATTAATCAATTATATATAATCTTCCACTTTGTACTACTGGGTTCGTTTGGCAAAGCGGTGGAGAAGTACTTATGGGCTTATTCACACAAGTTAAGGCAAATATGTGGACGAGATTGTCTCGTTTTACGGAAAAACACTGTTGAACGTGCTTATGGGTATAAGCACCTTGTTGCCAAATAAGGCCACTGTAGTAATTCTTTTCTTCATTACATCTACATCCAGGTGAAAGATTATTGTCTGGATATTTGATATAAGATTCAGTTGTTTAATTTAAAGAGATTAATAAAGTTAAATAGATTACTAATTGTAACATATTTTACACTATTTTTTTTGAAATACTTATGTGTATATAAGCGACTCTTTCTTAAATCCAAGCGACCTTTTTGTAGACGTTTGCCCCCGATCCAATCGGGGATCGAATTGATTATAAAAACATGGGAGTTATATCAATTTATAAGTGAAATAAATCAATTTGTAGAAAAATGATCAATCTAAATATTATAAAGTATTTTATTATTTAGCTTTCTTAATATATCTAAATTAATCAATTGGATGATAAAAAATAGTATTAACGTACATGGGAAGCTAAAAAAACTAATCAATGGCCTGAGATTATTTTGGAAAGAGAGAAATATTGAAAGTTAAAGGATTGTATTAAATTAAAATAAATAATGATTTTTTTGCTAGTGCAATGAATATATTTATTATCTACAGAAAGGATCAAACTTGGCTAGACACATACATATATGGTTGGTTAATTTTACATGATCATCCTTATTATTAAGCCAGAAGTTAATGTTACTTAATTGTTGTGATGATAAATTGTATATTATTAAATAATATAGTTTTTGTGAGAAATAAAAAAACTGTAAAATGATTTACCTGTTTCCTTACAGGGCATCCTGGAGCTACTGTACATCGATAATAAGCACGAGGACATGGATTCCCTTTAGCTATCTTTTGCCCATATTTTCTCCATTGGCACCCATCATTCATCTACATACACACAAAGAATGTAAAATATTAAGCTAAGACATTACTTTTTTTTTTTTAACTTTATAAAAGCAAACACTAATCTCTTGATCTTATAGTTTTTTTTTTAATTGTAACTCGATCATTAAACTTTGAATTGATACAACTCAATTAGTTGAAACATGGTCGGCCACTGAATTTTAACTTAGTTGGTAGTTAAACATTATAATTTTAACTATTTAAAACTTTAATGGCTCGTATGTTGTATGAAATATACTCCCTCCAATTCTACGTATAAACCCCCAGTAACTATGGATGAGGGTTTTTATTTAGAACGGGAGGGAGTATAATTTTATTTTCTAACATATAAAGATTAATATTTTTTTAAATGGTCAAACTATAAGGATTAAGTTGCATTAAATTAAAGTTTAAAATTAAACTGTAACCGAGTTAAAATTATAAGGGTAGAATGATTAATTACGGATGCCAAAGTACCATTAGGGAAAGTTGCAATTAAAAACACTTACAGTGGCAGTGTCACATCTGGCTCTAACACAAACCCTAGCCTTTCTATTTGGAGGAGGAGACGCAGCAACATGTTGATGATGGTGATGACAACGACCATTAATCTGGTTCAACTCATTATCAGAAGAAGGCAAATCTTGTTTGTGATTATTATTAAGATTGCCTCCATCTTCACCTTCTTCTTGATAATCTGGGGTTGTAGGGTTTAACCTTAGTGATAATGCCAAATCATTCTCTCTAATACTGTCCTTAATATTAGTGTTTGTCGGTGCTGCCGCTGCTGCTAATGGTCCTTCTTCTTCACTACTCCAGCTCGTCTTTGCAATAATATTATTATTATTGCCTTGAAGTGAGAGACAGATTTGAGGATCCTATGTGTGTGTGAGAGAGAGGGGGGGGGGGATCTATTAATTATTAGGCTAAATTAAGTTAAACTATATGTTTAGTCTTATAAATCCAAATAGATTCAATTTAGTCCTTTACATATAAAAGTTCATTTTTACACCTTTAATCTTAATATCGTAATTTTCGTTTAATAAAAAATTATTGACATTGCAAATTTGAATAGTTATTCCGCAATTAGATATTTTATTAGCATTTAATTGTAAAATCATCATTTAAATTGAGTATGCATTTCTATTAAATGAAATTAATGGCTAAATTAAAATTCGATGTAAATTTAGAGAACCAAACACATACTTTAGCCTAATTATTAAAATTCAAGGAAGGGTATTGTTTATAAAATAAGATTAGTTAATTACCTTGTTGTTAATATTTTTCAGAGAATGAATGGCTGAGAATTTGATCTGGAGATCGTGATAGTCTTTCATGGTTTGCTCCACAACTCTCCTCAACACTTTGTTTTCCTCTTTCATACGATCCATCTGCATTTTTAACCCTCTCAAATCCTGCAATTTAAATCATAATTTACTTATACCTTCATACGAAAGCAATAACAATTATAGTTATTATAATCATGCTCTAACAGATCAATCAACAACATCTATATTATCATTGATCCTTATTATAAGAACTAATTATCATTGTTTAAATGGATTAAAAGAGTTAGATAAATTGATTATAACATATATGACCTCCTTATAATATATCCATACATAATTTTAATTATATATCAGTTTTTAAATTAAATAAACTAATTTAAAGAAAAAATGATAAATATTGAATATAAAATAGATAAATGTGTTAAACTTAACACAAAAAATCAATTATCTAACTAGCTTCTATAAAAAGAACCAAAGATGTATAGGGTGTGTTTGGGAATTCCGTTGGGAGAAAGAAGTTTACAGATTTCAAGTTATTTTACGGATTTTAAGATGGTTTTACAAATTTTAATATGCTTTTTATAGATTTTGAAATGTTTTTTTACATATTTCAAGATAATTTTGTCTTTACTTACATGTACCGTTGGATAAACAGTGTTCTTAAACAAGAGCGCCCGCGCGCGCATATATATATATATATATATTGTGTGCCTATTATGAACATGAGGGCTAAGAGCCCAATCCTAAAGAATTCTTGCTATAATATTCCCTCAGCCTCTTGCTGATTAAACTCTCGTAACTGTTCTTTTTGAATATACTCAAATCAACTCTCAATGGAAAGCTAAGCACCTTTATTATATGTACGTCAATTAAGAGATTTCCACAAAGTTAGCCTCGCGAGAAGGAGAATTTCTTTAACTTATAAATCATATTTTACTCAGGAAACTCGTAACTGTAGAGTGAGAGAGAGAGAAGGGAGAGAGGATTATTATTCATTCCCCAAATTAATTAACAAGAACTACAGCCACCAGCATCACAGAAAATGATTAAAGATTGAATGATCAATCAACTGATTTTTTCAGACGGTGCTTCATGTCTCTAACTTCTGACTGAAATTCCGACCACCTACTAGTCTGTTGCTAATAAATCACCATTTTGTTGTAAACCAGATCCTTAATCTAAGATGATGTTTGTGTCTTTAGAAATACACACACACACACACACACACACATATATATTGTAACACTTAGTGTACGATCATATATATAAATGAATTTCAGTTGAACTTTTTATGCTTGTAATTTTTTTCGTTTTCCTCTCCATCTCTTACAGATCAATGTACCATATGTAATTAAATCAATGAAAATTCGTGCAAAGAGCCGAATTAACACTTTTGATTAATGTAAGATTAAAGACACAAAACGACACAAAAAAAGGAAGATTTGAAATTGCGTATATAGTTACCTTTGTATTGGAAGCTAAGTTTTCCTCAACTGACGCATCCTCTTCTTCTATTTCACTTTCTGTGATCTGTTCATCTGCTTCTTCTTCCTTATTCTTTCCCTTCTCATCACCAAATACTAACATCATCCTTTCTCTCTGTTGTTGTACTTTTGCATTATTAATCTTCAAAGAGAGATCAATTCCCATCTCTGCAACCTCTTCTTCCTCCTTCTCCTCTCTTAATCTCATTATTACACATTTTCCTGATCTAATCTCTGTTCTGTTGATATAAATACTACTTCTGAGGCACCAAAGTCAATTTCCCTCATCTAAAAAAAGACGTAATCTTACACACAACAAAAGGCTACGAGACGCATCTAATATAAGCTACCTTTGACTTTACTTCCCTTTTCTTAATTAACCTCCTCTTAACCTATTTAATTAACCAGTCTTTTATATATATATATCTATGTATGTATAATATCCATGATACTAAGTTTTCAAATCTTCAACAAATATTATTATATCTAGGGCATGTGGGCACACATTCTATAAATCTCACCTCAATTTACAATAATAACCCCCACGTTTATTTAGTTACGTGCTCTCTCCTGCTATAACTAGACACCTTTTGCGAGATCTTGCCGTCTAGTTATATGTCTAACAGAAGGATTTTATTGTTAAACTAGAATCTAACTTGAATATAACCATCTCAAATTTGGGTCGATCGTGTTCAATGACCTTTATAACTTGATAATAAATATGATCCCCCCCCTAAACTTTTACATATATTTATATGAATAACTCTTCGACACTCCTTTACATTAGTCTATACGTCTATTATTTTACTAAAATGATACACTATAACCGAGGATTTATTTGAATATGACTTAAAGTTTAAGGGGGTATTTAAGGGGATTATTTGTAAGGATACATCTAGTTAGTAATATAGTGTGTTCTATTAATGTAAAATAACGAAATTAATCATACGTTGTAAGGTCTCCTTCAACCAAACTTAAAAGTTTAAGAAGTTTTTTTTCTAAGTACATATATATTCATACTAGAGATAATTCTGTTCGAAAAACTATTAGATATGAAATGTAATTATGTTTCTAAACAGAAATTCAAATATAAGTTCATTACGTTTTGGGAGAGACTAGTTTCTTGAGCTTAGAGCTAATTCATGTTAGTTATTAAAGTTTGTTTGTTAAAGAGGTTATTTACATGTAGTTCCAAAATTTAGGAAAGTTCTGTATAATTTAAGCTAAATTAAATCATATTAATATCTTTAAAATACTATTAAGCTAAATCTAAGCTATAGTGCATCTTATTTAAGGAGAATCACAAATGTTAAGGGTAGTTTGGGAATCCGATTGGAGAACAATTTTACAGATTCCGATGTAAGTATGTGAGATAAATCTTATCTCGACTCACATGTAATATGATATCTTTGGGAATCACTTTCCAAATACATACGAAAATTATGGTACCAATTTAGTCCGATTACAAAGCCATAAACCTCTAAATTCTAAACTAATTAAAAAGTGAATCACAAAAGCATTACTACTCCAACTACTTGACATTAATAATTTGTTTGCAAAAACATATGCTATTTGATCCGTTAATTAAGCCGTCTTAGCGCTTATATAATAAAATAATACCACATTTATTATTATATAATTTTCATGTGATAATTAACCTTAGGGCATGGACAGCTTAGAAGCTTGCAATTAATCCTCCTTGGTCCTTGCAAGTGAACCTTTCATAGCACACGTATAGCCTCTTTGAAAATAATAAATTACTTAATTTTTAAATATATATGTGTGGTAGTTATTATATTCTCGATTCTTTTTTGGAAATTTAGTCTTATGTCCCAAATAAGCAAGTTATTTAAGTAATGGTCCCATGGAAGAAAATATTTAATGAGGTCCCATTGACAACATGAAGTGTTGTCAACAAAGTGCATGGTATTGTCAATACAAGGACCTCATGTTGTAAATTGGGACCTCTCATTAAATATTTTCCTCCATGGGACCATTCCTTAAATAACTTGCTTATTTGGGATCTAAGACTAAATTTTCCTTCTTTTTATAGTCTTTGACAACTTTTGTTTTGCCAACTAATAGGCTTTGACAACTTAAACATATCTTAAAGTGGCAGTTAACTAAAAGCAATCCAAGAGAGAGCCTGGTTTAACTTTGATTTCTATTTTCATTCCCTTTTCTTCTCATTTTGATGAATTTGTTTTAAATCCCTATTAATTTTTCATGCGATTTTAAAAACTAAAAAGTAACTATAAATAACATCTAAAATCATTATTCACTAAGTGATAGTATCATCACGTATAAATTATGGAAAGTTACATTTATAATCTATGAATCCTGCCATAAATTCATGGAGGTTACTTACGGTTTAATTACAAAATGAAATCTGTAAGTATCTTCTTTAATATTTTGATCGTCAAATTCACCTTTAGAAAGGATTTGAAACACACAATACTTAGCTTATAGTAAAGAAGTTTTTTAATTAGGAGTATCTAACACAATTAAATTTTAAATGATGTAAAAATATATGCGATGCTTTAAAAATGGCGCAATTTTAGTAACTTCGTTAAATTGTTCCAAACATTGATAATAAAATTGCAGGAGAATAAGGGAGTGACGGATGTTTATACCAATTTAACAAAGTTATCAGATTTTTTAAACCATCGTATTTGTTTTTGTGTCCTAAAACTCAATTATGAATGCATGCATTCTATAGCATATGTCTAGCTAACAGAAATTATTGTTTGCACTTAATTGCATTCTCTCTCTTTTTTTTGCCAATTTGCACTTAATTACATTCAAAGATGAAGATTTGATAACTTAAATCTTTAACTTTTGAATGAAATTAAAGTACGTACATTTCATGCGAATTTTTCTTATTTGTTATGTGTGTGTGGTGTGCATATAACATTAACATTACCCATATATTATATATATAATACCCCCCCAACACACACATATATGAAAAATTGTTTTTATCTATTCATTGGGCATGTTTGATAATACGGTAAGGAAGTACTTTTATACAAGTCGAGGTAAAAATATGAAAGTGATTATCTTTTTTTACGAAAAAATACTGTTGAACGTGTGTTTTGGCTCTCCATTTTAGTTTGACACGCGACAGATCATGAGAGACGTATATAAATGATTAAATGCATCCGATGATGATTATATATATGCTTGACATAAACAAATTATATAATTTATTTTCGCCATGGAATATTATGAGATCCACACGAAATCTCACGTAAAGGGCTGGATAAATTATATTATTTTAAGTTTTATTATGCATCGGGATCAGATCCTGAATTTGTCAACTCCTATGCCAGTTACATTATTTTCTTATCATCCCGAGGATAATGACTAATGACTAATTTAATTGGGTAGTATAATACTATCAAGTAATAAATACAATGAATATATAAAAAATACTTATTTTCTAAAATTGAAACATCCTTATATGAAGGGAGGGAGAGTGTGAGAGAGGACGATCAATTCAGTAAATAGTTAATTAATACAATAAGAATGATTGATAATTAATTTAAAAATGAAAAATGGTTAATTAATGTAATTTTCTTATTTTTATTTTTTTATTCAAATAATGATATAATGATTATCTGTGTTTTTGGGTAATTAAAGGCTATCCACTGTTAATAAAGGGTTGTCTTAATTTTAATTTTCGTTAAAAATGCGTAACTTTAATATAGTTATCTTCAATTAAATTCAATAATACTTAAATCTGACTATAATAAACAATCGCATAAAACAAGTTATTGACTTTCAATATTGGAAATTACTCACTTGTTTTAAAATATGTGTCGTCATTAATGAAGTATTGATTATTTCTAAACTATTTTACAGTTTCTTAACAAAAATAATGGCAGGTGAAGGAAGTGTTTTGCAAGAAAATAAAACAAAATAAAGAGTGTATATATATAAGTGTATGCTTTGAAATAAAAGGAGTACATACAATCAACATCGGTTCAATTTTAAACAATAATGATATCCTTTAATTTATTGATATAGATGTTAAAATGATCAAGATAAAGTGTATATTTAAAGAATAAAAAGATGGCATCATTTTATAAAATAGAGTTTAAAAATAATATCCATGATCTATGTATAAAAATTGATGATATATAGACCAAGGTCCACACTAGCTATAATATTATAGTTAAACCACCAAACCGAGGTGAATTATTGTTGAACTATATCTAGGAAAAGGGAAATAGGAGATGTGCCCACGTGATTATGTTAACCCACTTGTACAGTAATTACCAAGAAAATTAATTTGGATAGTTTAATATTAGTATGTTAAACTAGGTAATTATGTTAAACAATTAAGAGTTTGTTTGGAAGCTAGTTGTGAAACCTAGGTTTGGTTTCAAAACCTAGGTTTTGACCTAAAACCTATATTTTGTCCAAGTACAAAAATTTTGTCTGAAAAACTATTTTGGTTACAAAACTTCGGTTTGAAACCTATGTTTTCTCTTTCCTACTTTTTCCTCTTTTTTCTACTTTTTCCTCTTTCCTATTCTTTCTCTTTCCTCTTTTCAATAATCAAAGTGTAAGTCAAGATGAAGAAAAAGAGTAAAAGAGACAAACCTTGGATACACGCAGTCCATACCCTTACCCTTTTTCGCAGCAAAGTCATAATGCAGTCTATGCAAGTAAGACGTGAAAATCCCTAATCTCTCATTTAGCAAGGAAAAGTTTTATAGTAATTTCGTGTGTCAAAGTTAAGGTTTCGTCTGGCTGCCTGAGCCCCTATGTGGATGAGGATCCAAGAGAAGAGTTCGTGAAGTGTTGAAGAGAGGCACAACCTAGTCTGCTAAAACCAAATCCTCTTTCACTTAAAAAAAGACTTGCAGCGTTCTTTCTCCTATTCCTGTGATGATTTCTTTTCTTTCCTCTCTTTCCTCTTTCATACTTTTCATTCTTTCTATTTTCTCTTTTCTACCTACTTTTTACCTCGAAATCCATAAAAGTTAATAATTTCCTAAACATAAATTACTTTTCAAAACCTAGGTTTTGCTTCGGAATCTGTAAAAGCTATTCTCCAAAACATAGATTTTGCCTTAGAATCTGTAAAAGCTATTCTGAATAGGGTTTCCAAACAAGCCCTACTGAGTATTGATTCTTAGCTAGAATTTATTGGTCACTCAATAGGAAATATATAAATTGTGTGTTGTAAAATTTTTATTTTTACTAATAAAAACAGATATAATAATATAATACCAAAAAAAAAGGATGGATATAAAGAGTTGAGAAAGATTAGGGGAGAAATAATGATTAATGCACAAGAACTTAATACTAGTTAATTCAGTCAAATCATTTTATCTAACTTCAATCGTCAAGCTCTTAATTGAGATTTTCCACTATTCCCATAAATTGGATATATGAAAACTTGAAATTTCAGGATTCTTTAATTTCTATTAATGTAAGATGTATATTTGAAACTGATATTTTTATAAAAAACACGTACAAACATAAATTATATTATGTAAATTTTTATTTTTACGTTATTTAACTTGAGTTTTATAAAATAATAATTGGAATAGAGGGAAAACCCCACAAAAATACTGTTAAAATTGGTAAAAGATAAATTAGGGTCTTGAATAAGCAAAATCACAGATCAAACCCATGTATTAATTTGGAATTTGGAAAAAAATATGTGATTCAATAGATGGGGGGGCTCTAGTGACCTTGCCAACGATCAGTAGTAGGAGTTTCGGTGGCCAATTTTTTTTACTTCAGAAATAAGAATAATTAATAACGAAACTAGAGTAGTCAATATCGAAAGTAAAGTAGTCATTCAGAAAGATAAAAATATTGAGGAGTCAAGTAAGTAGAACCTTAATAAAAAAACAATAAAATCCTCGTAGCATTATATAAAGGGCATGCATCACTCTATGCTAGGGTTTGATCTCGCGTTGTCAAGTATGGAGTGATGTACATGTCGGGTCATTGATCCTTCCCTCATCCTTGGAGGTATCTTCTCCTCCTCTTGTGGAGTTTGTTGGCTGTATCCTTATGGTGTGGCCCTCGGAGGTTTTGATTTCAAAAAAGTTCTCTGATAGGGGCAATCAGGGCGGCGAAGTGGATAGTCTCGTAGAGGTTTTTGTTCCTTGATCTGGTGTGACAACCTTGGATAGATATCTCCGATAGGTGCCTACAGGGTCATGGGAAGTAATGGATAGGTCAGAGGGGAGGCAAAATAGACTCGCAATTGAATGGAAGGCATGGACAGAAAAATTGATTGATGGGAATTGGGGCCTTTTAGTTTATGTGAGGAGATTAGAGGAAGTAGGACATAGGAGTTCAGAGAAGAAGAACATGAACGTATGAGTCCTGAGGTGGGAAGTGGGATGTGTGCAAGGATAGAAGCGAGACAGGGTTGCAGAAGACTCAGTAATATGAGTGTGGAGCTGAAGCTAATTGTAACCCCATCCATCAGAAAGAACCTTGATTCCAACCTAACACCATTTGGTCTCACTGCATGCATGTCGTCAACAGATACAACACTTGCGACTTTGTCTGCATCGCAACCCTTATAGCCTCTAACCCAAGCTTACATGGTTGTGTTTACCCTTCAAGCACTGTGGGAGAGAAGATATGCACTCCGGTTTGAATCAAAGGAATCAACACAAGGGAATTCAGAGAAGATTAAAATGAGTCCCTTGAATCTTGAGGTCTATGTTTCTCTTATAACTTAAAGTTCTTTTATGCCTCAAAGTTCCTTTACTGGTGTTTTGTTTTGGATTAAGTGTTCATAAGGGTGATAGTGCTTGGATTTGCTATGTTTTGTAATGCTAATTGTACAAAAATGTAGGAAATTGTTATGGCTTGGTTAATATGGCATTTGGGGGTGTAACAGGTGGGCGGAGCTGCCCCGGGGTGCAACACGCCACCCGCTCGTCAAGGACCCCACAGGTACGGGACACCCCGTACCTGTAGGGTCGGTAGGGCAACACGGGTAACGGGTTACCCGTGTTCCCCCAACCACAGCCTCAAAAAGCCACCAGCAACTGAACAGTTTTGAGTGTAGGCTTTGCTCCTCGTAATTCTCCATGGAGGTTGTGTTTTTTAAGTACTGCCTTAAAACAAAATAGGTATAGGCAGTAGGCTCATCAATGTAGTTACTATTAATCTATTATTACCTATTTTGCATCTTTATTATATACAATCTCACCAAAACCCTTTTTGTCAGCGCCGGCCTATTTAATGCCTATACAATCTCACCAAAACACCATCATTACTAGTATTACATATCTACTGCCTTAAAACCCCTTGCCAATCTACACAATGTCCTTCAGCACCGGCCTAACCTCTTCCTCACAAAACTGCATATTCCAGAGTATCGCCAGAGCTCTTCATGAGCTCCACCTACGCTGCC
The DNA here is from genome assembly GCA_025593235.1 of Vachellia pachyceras. NCBI lineage: Eukaryota > Viridiplantae > Streptophyta > Magnoliopsida > Fabales > Fabaceae > Vachellia > Vachellia pachyceras. The sequence continues at coordinate 20,566 of JANTPZ010048485.1, read as the reverse complement.
ACCTTGAACACCTCTGACGTCACCATCAACTTCCCTTTCCTTCCCTCTGATGGCCCTTGCAGCCTCATTTTGAAACCCTTCTCCTTCCTATCTTGAAATTCAGCCCTCTCGCCACTGTCTTAATCTTCCATACAATTTCCATGGCTGTGCATTTGGATTTGAACATCGACCCCGTTTTCCTCTTACTCTCGAACAACCTGGACAAATTAAACCCAGATGACATCGACTAGATGAATTCGAACGTATTGAAAAAATTAGGTGATGAAGTTTTCGATTTTGTATTTGTAGCTTCTGATTTCTGCAGCTCCTTATCATTGCTTTCTCTAAAACTAAAAGCCACCAGCAACTAAAAAGTTAGGTGCGATGGAGACGGGGTCCTAAGAAGGAGGTGACGGAGACGAGGTCAGTGGTCACGGGCACGACGAGTCAGCGGTAACGAGGCTAAGGCACTAAGAAAGCAAGAGAGGGAGAGTTGAGCTATGATCGAAAGTGTGTTAGCTGTGCCTGACTGCATGTGATTGTGATTAAAAGTGTGAAACGGAGACTGAGAGAGGAGCAAAAGATGGTTTTTTTAATTTAATGAAGGCCCTTTCACGGGCGAGCACGGGCACCCTGTGGGAGAACTCGTGCTCTACCCCATGAAAGGGCCACCCCGCCCGTTTTGGACCCGCCAGTAACGGGTCCAAAACGGGTGGGCTTAATCGAGTAGTTTGAAACGGGTGTGGGTTGGTTTGCTCTGCCCTAATGGCATTGGAGGAAGGTTATTCATGCTTACATATGTTGAAAGCATATTATAAGCCATTAAATGTTATCCATGTTGAAATAAGGGTTATTGAGTAACTTTCTAAGAATAGGTATAATTGATTGGAGGAATCTGGGAGGAAGGCTAGCTTTTCTAAGGAATGGAAGTCTACTTCATGGCTTATACATTTTCAAGTTAAAATTATCAACTCGAGTCTATTCAATTAATGTGTATACATGTTTCTTTGTTAGTTTGACTTGTGCCTGTTCAGTGTGCATGTTGACACTATTCTTATTCAGGCAAAATTTGTGCTTTTTTTGAGTGCGTGACATTACTATTCATTACTGGGCTAAAGTTGTGATTTTATCATTTATTGTTAGATTGATTGTACTTTCTCTACTACTATCATTATTGTTTTTCTCATTGAGAAATCTATTATCTAAAGGAATTTGATCAGGAACCATTCTTGTTTATAGATCCCCAGGGAAGCAGATTGGTAGCCGGGTAATTTGACAAAGCTTCATTGGATGGCTCTTGATAAGTCCAAATTTTATATGAAGAAAATGCATATAATATTACCCTCTTAGTATTCCAATTGGGCTTAAATAAATTAATAAAAGGTTAAATTGTGGTAATAATTGAAAATGGAAATTAATTACTAATTTGAGATTATTTCTTTGTTATTCCTTAAATTCTCCAAAAAGAACTATTATGTTCTGTTTTCAATGTATCTTTAGTTGGTTTGTTTGTGTGTTTTAGTGAGTCTTGTTTCTGTGTTTGTAAAAAAAAACAAAGAAAGAAAAGAAAAAATTTTCAATGACACCATCTACTGTTTCTGTGATGATTCAATTTTGTTACAAGCTATCCAGTACATGTATTTTGGTGCTGATGTTAATTGCCACCACTCTTGTGTGGGATTGAGCTGTTTGAATCAAATTGATTCACTTGGTTGATGATTTTGTAAGACTTTATGATTGGAAATTGATACTAGAATTTGTGGTAAATTGTGGATAATATCTTGTTGTAGCAGTGTTTTTGAAGTCTGAATTGGAGCAGTCAAAACCAGAAATCGCTGCTATGATAAGATTTAAACCATTCATTGGCATAATTCACACTTGCTTGAAACTCTGAACAATGAAAGTTGAGTTGCTGCATTTTATACACATTCAATGGTATGATCATATTAACTGCCTTTTGCCGGAACCTGAATCTGTTGCTTTGGAGAATGTTGTCCCTGGTTGTCATGTTGCTTAGATGTAATCTCGATGTTGGAAATTAAATCTGTATAGGGTCACCCCGTGATACACCCATTACACCTCTATTCTCTTTTCTCATCAATGAAAATTGCTTGAAAATGCATCACTTATGATGTGAGTAAATTGCTCTTGAAATAGAAAGCAAGCTCTTAAACTGAACTCCTTGTGCTTGTTTTATATCTTAATTTCAGCAATCAACTTTGTGGCTTTGGGGATTTACGAACTGGTTATGTAACTTCGTGAACCAATTTCTGTTGCTAAAACTAAGACTTGGTCGCTGTTTTGAGTGGGATTTACCAAAACAAAACTGAATCCTTAATTTGCTGTTGTTTGGGCTCTGTCGGCATTATCTGAGTCAGGAACTTTGCTGCATTATGTTAGAGTTCCTTCTCCTCATTTCCCTTTTGGTTTGGAGGGAACCCCTACAGAACTTAACTAGCTGAAATCTGAACATTTGACTGTAAATCTGTGAGTTTTGCATACCTTCGTTTAGTGCTGCATTGTTTCCTCTTGGCTGCTGGTTCTTGGCTATTTTGTAGGAACTTCTTGATATGGGGTGCACAAGGAAATCACTCTACATCCTGCATTTTGGATTGCAGCCTCTGTTTCAAGTGCTTGGCAAGAGCCCATATACATGGTTGTCCCCTTCCTTCCCTTGATTGATTTGCTAATGATATTATAATTTACATTTCATTGCTGAAACCAAGTGTGGGGGATGGATCTAATCCATTAGACTAGGGACATTTCTGTTGCTGTTCTTAAGATCTTCTTGGCTATTTTGGCAAATATAGTAGCTGTTTTTAAGCTTTCATTGAGGACAATGCAAGGATTGAGTGTGAGGGGAGAGTAGGGATTATTTTGTTGCCTAAATTGCTGACTTACTAAAGTGTTGTTTGCTGGTTCTGCATTTGAAACATTTTGGCTATCATTTGCGCCTTAATATCAGCATATCTGAATGCTTGGCTGATTGTGAAACTAGAATGAGTCTTTGAGGTATTTAATTGAACTTAGCACTGAACCGAGACAAATCCATACTTAAATATCTATGCAATTAGTCTTGATGAGTGAGGATGAAGTGAGTAAGCTAGTTGTGAGGGATTTGAGCCTTAATTCATTCTTAAATAGTGTGATATCATCAAGATTAGTAACTTCCTAGAACTTGTCTCAATCCTCAATTCAAGACCACATTAGCTCTTGGAATTGTGAATATGATAAGGGCATTTCTTTCAAAACCCTTTGACCAAACAGTAACCCTCACATCTCAATTCCATTACTTAACCCTTTGACCTTCATTCATTCTTTAAAATGCCAACCTTGATTGATGAACATTGCACGATTGACTATTAAGAGAGCTTTAAATGCCTCGGACCACTAAATTCTTGCTTGGTACATGTTAAAAATGAACAAAACACTGAATATCATGTTTGATAGCATATGAGTTGCATCACTATAATTCTGAACCCAACCCTTTACTGTACTGCTACATTGTTGAGATCACAAAAAAAATATATTGGTGTGGCTGCTATGAGAGCAGAGAAAAAAATAGAGAGAAGAAAATGGTGCTGTAAAAGAAGAGATGTTGAATAAAGAAAGAAGAAAAAACATAGAGAGAAAGAAAAAAAATTTGATGATGTTGAAAGGAAGAAAATAAGAGTGCAGAATGAGAAGAAAGATAGGAAATATATATATAGAAAGGAATGAAGAATGGGTAAAAAAGGGGTTTTTACATGTGCTTACACTTGATATGTGCATACGCTGGAATTGATTTGCTACATCATTCCCAGTGACAGTGATTATCACAATATTGAAGGAATTCATGCATGTGTTCATTAATCATTGACACTCTACTCCATTCCATCATTTAGCCTTTCCAACAATACAACCCTTATAAAGACTTTTTGATTCACAAAACCTTGTTGCATTTGAGTGGTGGAGATGTAGGATAGTTACAAGCTTATGGTGAAGCCTAAATTTGATGACTTTGAGGGAAAGAACCCATGTTGATGAGAGTGAGTGAAACACTTTCCCTTGTAAGGAATCTCACATATAATCCACTCCCTTGATTAAATTGCAACATCATTATTAGCATGGATTGTTTTGGATTAGTGTCGTTTCTCTTCAACGAACTTGAGACTCAATCTTATTCCATTATTTTGCTAGGAGTGCAAAAAGTGAGTGTGGGGGAATTTGATAAATCCAAATTTTATATGAAGAAAATGCATATAATATTACCCTCTTAGTATTCCAATTGGGCTTTAATAAATTAATAAAAGGTTAAATTGTGCTAATAATTGAAAATGGAAATTAATTACTAATTTGAGATTATTTCTTTGTTATTCCTAAAATTCTCCAAAAAGAACTATTATTTCTTGAGAATATGAAATTGTTGGGTGCATTGTGCAGGATAAAGAAGTAATTGCTGAATAGAAAAAAAGGGGAACTAGCAAAGCGCCTGAGTTTTCCAAGCTATCTGAATAACTAATTGAACAATGTATAAGAAAGAAAACAACCGAAACTGAATTAGTTGAGATGCAACTAAGGGGACAGTTGGCAATAATAGCTTGTGAGGAATCAACGGGAACAGTTAGAAGCTAAGAGAGAGCGTTCTTTGGTCCAACAGACAAGACGGAGTATCCTTTTATACATAGTTGCAATTCTTTATCCGGAGGTATTGCTCTACCTACTAGATCACGGTGACAGATCACACTGAGCTGCAGAGATTTTTGCAAGCTCCCATCACTTCATTCATCCTCCTAGACCAACCTCGCGCAGCTGGAGAAGTCACGCAATTGAAGATCCATTACTCTTCCATTGCGATAACCTCCACTGAACCATTCCGTCAGTTTTCTCCATCATCTCTCCACCAGTATCTCCGATCTATGCCTCTTCCATCATTCCATTTGTCCATCAGTGGGGAGCAACTACCGCGCTGAAGGAAGAATCACAACTCATCACGCGTGAAAGAGAGAGAGCCCGAGTTGAACTTGATCCTTCCCTGAATCAGCACAGATTCACGAGGAACAAGATCTGCTATGGTTGTTGAGAGTAACTAGCGTACTGTGCAGGCAAGGAGACTGAACTTTGGACACTCTGTCACTGTGAGAAGCGATCACTTCTCTCCATCTATTTATCACCGTCTCTAATCTCTGGCTCTTCCAGTGTGTGATCTCTTGCAACTTCATCTCCAGTTCACATTTCAAATCAGAAGGAGAAGGCTGCATCTCACGGATCAAATCTGATTCTCCACTCAGGACCTTAGCTTACCAGCTTCCAGGTTTCACCATCTTTGCATCGCAATTTCTCAACCTCGAACGTGTTGCTACTGGCAGATCCAGTCGGTCACGTTGTTGTGAAGTTCTCCCAGGCCAGCTAAACTTGTCGTTGCCACCGTTGGAGTAGCCATGATGATGCCTAAAGTCCAGTTCGTTATTGCGGACGTTGCCATGAGATTCTCAATGTCCAGCTAGACTTGTAACTTTCCATGAGTTAAAGCTGATGCCAGAGTCTTGATGTGAACAGGAAGTTCTTTGCATTTCATGACTATTTTCGTACATTTGCATCTTTGAACTTGATTTGTAACTTCGTATGAAATTTCATACTATGACCGAGCATGTTTTTTCTCTATTATTTGATAATGACTTGATCGGATTTTACTTGTTCAGATATTATCTCCTTGATTGAGACTAGCTTCATTCTAATCTTGACATGATATTGTTCCAGATTAAATGTTGTGATTGATTCATCGAGTAGCGTTGATTGATGTTGTTTTTGGGAGTGGGCCGAACATTCGAATGCATGTCAGGTTGTGTAATAATATGAGAAACCAACTGTTTTACATGATATAAAGGACTCATAGAAAATTCAGAAGTCAATGAAGGCAGAAGCTATAATTCCTGGGAAGTGTCATTAACATCAGTTCATTTTCTAGATTACACTTTTCTATCTTTTAATCTGATTGATAGGAAAAATGAAATAAATAATAGTGTAGGAAATGGTTTTGATTCAAGTCATTGATAGAAATAATTCCATTGGGAGGTTATAGGAGCAAAAATATGTCAACTGGTGTATGAGATGATTGATAATCCAAATAGGTTAAAAGATATAAACCATACTGATATTGCTTTGATTCCGAAAGTAGATCATCCGAGATGCTTGAAAGAGTTCAGACCAATTTCCTCATGCAACGTGTGTTATAAAGTGATCAGCAAAGTGCTTACTAACAGGTTGAAGCATGTGATGGAGTACCTTGTGTTGCCAAACCAATGCAGCTTTATTAAGGGGAGTCAAGGTTGTGGTAATATAATCGTAGCCTAGGAAGCGATCCACATGATGAGGACAAAGAGGAAAGGCATCGGGTTTGTAACAGTTAAGGTGGATATGGAAAAAGCTTATGACAGACTGGACTTGAGTTTTTTGCAGAGTACTTTGGCCAGCCTGGGATTGAGGGAGGATTTTATGTGTCTTATTATGAACTGTGTCTCCTCTGCAACCTTTAGAGTGCTGTGGAATGGAGCACCTTCAGAGGCCTTTACCCCAACTAGAGGAATAAGACAAGGAGACCCGCTTAGCCCTTACCTTTTCATATTATGCATGGAAAGGCTAGGACAAGTGATTCAGCAGGAAGTCCAGTTTTAGCGCTGGAGACCCATGGCTCTAAGCTCGAGGGGATCGAACATATCACACCTGTTTTTTGCAAATGACCTTATTCTTTTTTGTGAAGCCTCCCAGGATCAGATGGTAGAAATGAAAGAGATTATGTGATTCTTTTGCAGCGTCTCGGGCCATAAAATAAATCTGCAGAAATCAAAGATGTTTGTTTCTCATAATGTTTACTCATCTAATGCTTTTCTTTTTAGCCAGATTCTTGGTATTGATCTCACTTCTGACTTAGGCAAACATTTGGGGGTGCCTTTATTCCACAAGAGAGTCTTCAAGAGCATTTTTGCCCCTTTGATTCATAAGGTAAATAGGAAACTTACGAGTTGGAAGGGCAGATTTCTCAGTATAGCCTGGAAGACGGTTTTGATAAAATCGGTGCTATTCACTTTACCCTTCTATCAGATGCAAATCATGCTTCTTTCGAAGGGTGTGCTGAAAGAAATCGAAAAGCTCAATAGGGATTTCTTTTGGAACCAGAATCCTAAACTAAAGAAAATGCATCTCATTTCTTGGGAGACCATGAAGGCGAATAAGAAAGAAGGTGGGCTGGGCATCAAGGATCTCATATTTTAGAACAAGGCTTTTATCTGGAAGCTCTTCTGGGGAATGATAACCAAGCCAGAAGATCTTTGGGTGAAATGCCTCCGGAGCAAGTACAAATGTGGGAGTGAAAGTATTCCGAAGGTGACGAAGAGGAGTAATCAATCAGTGGTTTGGCAGGCTATCACTTCAGTGTGGTCAAAATTCTATAAAGGAGTGGGATATAAAATTAGAAGCGGCTCCACCACCAAAGTGTGGGACGACCTATGGACTCCGCTTGATAGGCCTTTACGTGAATATGTAATCAAGAACATACATTTGGTGAATGCTGAGTCTACGGTGAGTGAGTTTGTCACTCCCTCTGGCAACTAGGATTTCCACAAATGGAATCTGTTTCTCCCGGCTTGGGTCTTTGCTCACATTCAAGCAGTGCAGACTTCTAGGGGCGTTCAGGTTGACACCCTATGTTAGCGGAAGTCCACTGATGGGTGCTTTAGTATTAAATCGGCTTACAAGATTATCTACAACCAACAAATCCATTCTAGCAGGTCTGACTGGAAGAACATCTGGAAGTGGGATATTCCTGAGAGAGTTAAATACTTCATGTGGCAGGTTTTCTATGAGCGATTACCAACAAACTCCCTTAGAGCGAGACATAATGTTTCAAATATACTTGTGTGTACTTATGAGTGTGGTAGTGAGGAGAGTATCATTCATGTTTTGAGAGATTGTGAGGCTGCTAAAAGTGTGTGGTTAAGACTAATCAATCCCCTATATGCTACTACTTTCTTTGCTAGTGATTTGCAGGATTGGATCAGCTAGAATTTATCTAATGAACTGCAAGCAAGGAAGGTAGACAGGTGGGACTAGAGCAAGACTTTTGCATTGGCATGCTGGATGATCTGGAAGAACCACTGCTGTAGAGCATTTGAGCATAATAGCTTACAACTAGAGGAGTAGTAAGGAAATGTATTCACCACCGCATGGAAGGAGTTGAAAATGGACGCTTCAAGCATGCTATATACCAAATTCCAGACCGTGCAAATTGTAAATGGAATTCCCCCTGTGGGGTTCATACGAGTAGATGTAGATGGATCCGTGAATCACCAGCATCATGCAGCATGTGGGGGGATTCTACACGACGAGTATGGTAACTGGAAAGGAGGGTTTCAAGCCAGCCTTGGTTTTGCATCAACTTCGGAAGCAGAGCTACATGCCATAAAGGAGGGTTTGATGCTATGCCATGGTAAAGGATTAGGGAAGGTAAAGCTCTTCACAGACTCTCTAGAGGCTATACAGCTCATATTCTCGGATTGTGGGATGTCACACCCACTTAACTAGGTTATCAAGGGCATACACTCCCTCATTATAAGGAGTTGGGATCTGAAGATTATTCATTGCCACATGGAAGCACTTATGTACGCTAATTATATTGCCAAAAATGGGCATCATTTTAGACCAGGATATCTGTACTTACATGAGGCACCTAGCTACTGCCTAGAGGCCATGGATCAAGACATGAGATCGTGCATGGGGAACGCTACCCCTGATTTTGCTTCTATGTAATAGTTTCTTAGACTCAAGCTTAGCTTGCTTAGCTTGCCCTGCTATTAAAAAAAAGAAATAATTCCATCTTTTAATGTGTTGAATTAATTTGCTAACTAATTACCTAGAGACATGTAGGCTCCTTATAGATTGACCTTAGGTTTGTGCTAATCTTTATAATTTGCTTTTATATTTGGAGCTGTATGTTGTCTTTCATTTAGCATCTTGCATCTAAGACTTTGTAACTTTATTTTGATTTCAATATAATCACTTTCTTTGTTGACAAAAAAAAAAGAAAATAAATCAAGGGCATGCATACAGCTCAAGGTTCAAAATACCGGATATATCAATGAACCGATCGAGTCAATGGTTCAAGGGTCAGTGGGTCAAATTTGAGCAATTCGATATTAAATCGGTAATAATTAAAATAATATAATTTAATTAGAATGTGTAAATATATTTATATCTTATTAAAAATCATTAAATTTTATTTAACGCCAATAAAGGGAATGTTTAGATAAAAATAATTTTAAATTTCTTAAAATCTAATTTCACAACTAATTTTTATTGACCTTTCTTTTTATTTTCTCTTTTTTTTCCTTTAATCAATTTTACTTTGCCTTTTCTTTTTTACCATCTGCCTTACCTTAGTTTGCATCAGAAACATTTATTGTTTGCCAGCCAACATCACATTACATGCTTACTTTTCGTCTTTTCATCTTTTTTATTTTCAAAATTTCCTCTTTCAGCTTCCTCTCCCTCTCTCCTTAGGTTTTCTTATCAATCCAAAGTGAAAGTTTTCTATGGCAACCTTTATTTTCATCTCAAAACTCAAGATGTTATGAAATTTGTACCCAAAATCAAGCTCTCGTTACTTAAAATAGAAGGATACAAGTCGGCCAAAAGGTTGGAAAAAAATATTTGAAGCTGCCCAGATGCTTTGTTATATTTTTTTCTTCTTTAGTCCTTTCATCCCATCATCTTGATCCCTCTCTCATTTTTCAATATGTTGAAGGATGAGAGTGTTGACTCAGTCAACCCATCCAAACTGCCGAGTTACTCAAGCTACAACCTGTTCATAACGATTCGTTTGAATCCTATTGGGTTAGCCTAGTTCCGGTTCAAGTTGTGAACCAAAGTGAAAAATTGGCTGGTTGACTGATTTCTGACTTGAACCGATTGGTCTGATTCGATTTTTGAAATATTAATACAGCTACAAGTGAATAGGACTAGAAGTGGCTGCGACATCAATTACTGTCAAGCAGGCAAGCATGCGTGCATGCTCCCATGCACATGAAACCTTTTTTATTTTACTTTATTTTTTGTTTTTCATTTATTATTAAAATCTTGAATATATAATTGCCTTATATTTAGCACTCCAAATCATTTTCATCATCTTTAGATAATTTCAATATTTAAACTTAGAAAATAATATATGTATATATGGTATGCATTCTTCTTACACTATTTCATGCTATTAAAATCACACTAACATAAACATGGCATCGTATTTGCATTAAGGAAAATAGCATTTAAAAATACCACTACTCCTCTAGCCCTTTATTAATACATGATAGTAGAGATGATTAAATAAGTTAAATAAACTACTTATTTATACATAATATATTACATGATCTCTCTGAAATACTCATGTGTATCATTGTATTATATATACCATGATATCAATAAGGTAAATCAATTTAGGAAAAAATCATAAAAATAGACACTTAAAAATAATTTATTTAGCTTCCTTAATTTCTTTTATGTTAGTCAAGTGGCTATTATGTTATGGATTTGAAGTACAACACGCAAATTCATCAATCATATCCATAACATGAATGAAAATATGCACAAGAGAGAAAGGGCAAGGGTGGATTTCAAGATATTTTGAATGTGTAATAATACTCATAAACATTCAACATGAAGCAAAAAAGATAAGACCGTTAAATACAACCTAATACCGTGACATATGTATATGAAAAAATAGTATAGACCCCGCTATAAAATGTAACATTATTATGTTGTATGTAATGGTTTTAACATTTTTGCTCTCATGTTGAATATTTATAGGTGTTTTTGCATATAAAAAAATATACGGTGTTAGACATAGTTTTTATTAGAAAAATTTTATTTTTTGCACCTAAACCTTTCAAATTTCAATATTTTGATTCAGTGTATTTAAAGAGGGTTATGTGCCTTTCGTGGTTTTCATAGTCAGTGTTTGCAAAGATATTGTGCCTGTTTGGGAAACCATTTTCCCCAATGGGCACGCTTGCCAAGATAAAAACCATCTGAAAATTTGTAAAAACCATTTCGAAATCCATAAAAACCATCTTGAAATCTGTAAAACCATCTCGAAATCCACAAAATGCCTCGGAATCTGTAAACTCCATTCTCCTAACGGAGTTCCCAAACACACACGTTCACAAAAACCCCAAAGGCCTGGATTGGGCCTTTTTTGGAGAACCAGTCCGCCAACAATGTTGATAGTGAACAGCGATTTTGGGCTTTGGCCCTTCATTCCCAAACATTATTTGGAAAAGTGCCATTCCATCCAAACAAATCAATATCACTAATACCAATGGGTGCTTGGTAGAGTTGGCAAGGACTACTACCAGCATTTCTCAGGACGAGGGTTTGAACCCTAGGGAGTGACAGCCGCTATAATTAACGCAACCTCAAAGAGGTTGTCCCATCGGTACCTCGCTACCACCGTAAGGTCTTCTCGCGGGGGGTCCAGATTAGTCTGGGGCGGGCAATGAACCCAGGATATCCCAGGATACCGGATAATTTATACAAAAAAATCAATATCACTAATTAATTAACATCGTATTATTTCATAGCATAACAAACAAATGGGCTTTGAAGAGGTGCCTGTAATTCATATCCAACGGTAATTTAAATATGATTATCTTCAATAAAAAAAATAGGTGTGTAAAGAAGAAAATATCAATAATGCTCTACACTACTACAATAAAACTTATAGGGTCCATTTCGAAATACAGTAGGAAAGTACTTTTACTCAAGTTGAGGGTAAATATATGGAAGATATTATTTTGTTTTACTGAAAAAACTGTTGAACGTGTGTTTAGACTTTCCGTAATCGTTGCCAAACACACCCATAATTAGTATTTTTTTCCCATTAGAGCATTATCACCCGAAAAAACATTATAAGAGTTGAGGCTTACCACAAATTCTTGAAAACGAATGTCTCTTTTATGTTGAAAAGTGGAATATAGCTTGAAATCTGAGTTTGGAAAATATAATTTTTTTTAATTAAAACACATTTATCCTTTAACTAGATGTAATCCTATTTCAAATTCTCTCAACCATTAAATATAAACACATTTTTCAACTAAATTTAAAATTCTTTTATTACAATTTACAATAGTTACCCAAGGTGAAAATATTATTTTTAAAATCTTATTGCATATTAGCTTGCTTGTCAATAAAGCTAACAATAACTTGAGTAGTTTATTGTTGTTAAGCAAAGTCTCCGTAAGAAAAATATATATATTTCTTGTTGTGACTCTTGAATATATCATAGGCTTCTTAGCAACCAGAGTTTGTTTGAATGACATTTCAATGTTTGATTTTAAAATCTAAGTTTTGACAAAGTACTCATATTTTTTAGAAAAACTATTTTGGATGTAAAACCTCAGTTTAAAATTTAGGTTTTGAAAAAACTATTTTTTTATCAAATTATATCATATTTCCTAATAATTTTTCTTTTCTCAACCCTAACTACTTTTTGCCTCAAATTCTGTAAAAGCAAATAAATTCCTAAAAAGGCCTTTTAAAATCTTAGTTTTACCTCTAATCCATAAAAGCTATTCCCTAAAATCTAAATTTTACTTCGAAACCTATAAAAACTATTATGAGAAGGACGTTCACTCTCGGTCAACTTTTTTTTTTTATTTTATAAATTTGGCCAACAATTTAATATAAAATCTATCTTTATGAAAAGAAATCTTGGTGCTTCCTATCTCCTACCAAACGCCTCTGCCGAAGAAAAGTCTAGTATAGTATTTAGTGTACCCTTTCCAAGGGTTTATAGAACACGCTTCATCCGTTGGTGATAGTGGGTCACTGCTTCCTTAGCTTTCCCGAAACGGCTGCCTCAATGGGGAGCACCGCCGTGGAGAAGACGGAGGACGAGCTCCGCAAAGAGATCGATGAACTTCAACGTCAGCAGCGCGAGGTAACTTCTTGTTCTCTCTCCCGACGTCTATATTTCTGTGTGGTGGATTCTGGTTTTTGATGTTATCTCCCTTTTGCGATTTTTGCAGATTACAGAGCGGCTTCGTGATCCTCGAGGGATTCGCCGAGGTGGGGTACCAGGTGCTGGCCCCCGTAACCTCGCTGCCAATGGGGTTCGTCAGCGAGGCTTTGTTCGACCTGTATGTGATTTCTCTTTTATTTGTTATACCTCCCTATTTCCGCTATCTTGGGTTCTATGAATATGTTCCAATTTCTTGTTCGTCGGTTTTAGCTTTGTTCCCTCTCCCCCCTTATTTTTCTTCACTGTAACGATCTTGGCTTTGCGAAATTTGTCAGCCCTTTTGGTGGAAAAACTTTTGAAATGAGAACTAGTGCTGGACTTGATGATTAGAAAATGGATTTTAGGATAGTAATTACATCATTTTATTTTTCAGAGTGATCGGAATGAACTAGAAGATCAACCTCCTGCAAAACGTCGACTTTCGTCTGCTGTTGTCAAGGTGAATATATTCCTTTTACTTTATCATTATTATAGAATTTGATGCTGTAAATTGGTCTTTTTTTTCTTTCTTTTATTAACGTGGTTTCTATCTGGCATAACAGTCATTGATAGTTTAGTGAAAGGTAATGGGTACTGATTGAGTCTCGAGTTTATGTGGATTGTCTTTAACAACAAAAGAAAAAGTGTCTAAACCCATAAACACTCCCTGCCCCAAGAAAGAAGCTGGAGTTAGGAGCAAAATCTAATGTCTTCATTTGGAAATGAAGGTGGAAGGTGGAGAGTTACTTGAGGATGCGGATGCAGGACAGGAAGTTAAGAAGGATTACTCAGCCAGGGATGACGTTAATGGGACTGATGCAGCTGCTCAGAGCGATTGGAAGCCATCCAATTTCCAGAAAAGTGGGTGGTCTAGAAGAGATAACGACCAAAGAACTTCAAAGATGGTAAATGTACATGTGTTTCCTTTCAAATGAAGGGTTTATTTGGGGTTATGTATCTAATGCTATAGACCTTTCTTTTCCTTAAGGATTCTGAGATTCCTGCTGCAGAACCTGTTCCTAGGGTATTGCCAAAGGATGAGGATCCGCGACTGGTTAATAGAAATAAAAGAATGCTGGGTCAGCTCTTGGGTACTTTGGAGGTATGAATGACTAATTGCTTACTGGCTTTCCATATACATTTATCTGCTGTATCGTGAACTCAATTTAGCAGTTTATTTACTGTTACCTTTATGTTGTCTCTCTACATTCAACACATGCCTAGCTCATATGCACTTAATTGACATATATCCAAGAGATGTTTGCTGGAAATTGGTGGTCATGGTTCATGGATTTATCAAGTGTTTTTTGTCATCTTCTGTTGATCTGATACGAGCTCAATTGCAGTCATACATATTGCATCCAACTTAATGGTCTGCATCATACACCATTTTATATCTTTTTAATTGGTTTTTCTGATCTCTTTATGAACGCACTGACTCTTATTTTCATGTTATGTTTTTGCTTTTATTCTCTACCATCCCAGAAATTCAGAAAAGAAGATGTGCAACTTTCAGGAACAGAAGCATACATGCGAAGATCTAACTCTCTGCAAAGAGTAAGTCAAGTACATGCTTATTACTATTTGACGCTTCTCTCATTTAACTGGTTAAGAAGATGAAGCACTTAAATCCTCCTTTATCTTTAACCTATAGATGCATTTAGAGATGAATTCAATCGATTCACCATCATAAGCTAAGGACTATAGAACAATTGTTATTGAATTTGTTTAGGTCCCTATGATAATCATTGCGATCATGAGACTAGTTGTAAAAATTTCACTTCAACTTGATTGTTTTATTAATGGGGTTTGCCCGGACTCTAATAGAAATGCCCATTTGACATGTTCTAATGTCTAATACACATTGAGCATAAACAAAAAAGAGAGGGGCATGTAGTTAGTAGTCGATGATGGGGCATGCATATTTGTAGATTAATCATGTGGCATTGATAGCCGTGGCATGTCATGTTTGCGAGATCATTTGCAAATGAGTTTGCTGAACAATTACACTTGGCATATCTCGCATTATTGTAAATTTGCATGGAAAATTATGCAATACCGTTGTCAAGTTGTAGATGCACCTTTTAATATCCTGCACTGAGCAGCTGAACCTATATTGCTCTTTGCAATCTCTCTCTCTCTCTCTCTCATGACGACATCTAGAAATTTGTAGCTATCTCAAACTGTCTGAAAATTTTTTTCCTAGGCTGAGCAAAGAGCACGCGAAGAAAGTGAAAGGCTTCGTAAAGAAGAACGTGAACAGATTGCTGAAAAGCGGAGGAGAGACTTGGTTGGCTTTCAAATAAATATTTTTTGCTTTCCATATTGAATTAATGACCAGGCTGCCATTAATTTATTAACATTTTTGTTTCTGTCTGACCTATTTCTTGTCAGACTCTTAGAGCACGTGTGGCTGCTAAGACAGAAGAAAAGAAATTGGAGTTGCTGTTCCTTCGGTGGAGTGAGCATCATAAAAGGCTATGCAATTATATAAGGTTTGTGCCTTCAACTGTAATTGTGCTGGGCGGGAATCTTCTCATGACAATTTGCCAGTCACTTTAACAACTGGACATCTTTACCTAACGTCATGTCGTTATCTATTTATCTGCAGGTTATTTTTAATTTTCGTCCAAAAGTGTCCATATTCACATTTTATTGGGACGAAGATAAGTTTCTGAAGTTTCTTTTCATGTGCATTGTAGTGTTGAAACAACTTCATGGCTGGATTTTCCTTCTAATTGAAGGATTTTATTGGAGCTAAAAATTTTATTTATTTCATTTTTGACTTGTATTTAAGGCTTGTTTTCTATTTATTTTTCAGGACTAAAACAGAACCTCCAATATACTATTTGCCCAACAAGGCCTTGGATGAAAATGAAGAGTCCACAGAAAAGCGAAAAGAAGAGGTAAGACCATTGGAAGTTTATAATTTAAATTTATGCTCACACCTAGAGCTGGGAATTCGAGTTGGCCCTATGAAAATCTAAAAAGAATGTCTAAAATAATAATAAAAAATTATAATAAAATAATTTGGCGGGCATAAATGGGTTGGCCTGTGGCCCTGTATGGCCGGCTTTTGTTAGCTCATGGCCCTATAGGGCCAGCCCTTTTAGGTCTGACTCCTTTTTTTTGACACTAAATTACAGACCCGATCCTTGATTTAAACGGGCCTAATCGGCCTCGGCCCATTTTTTTGGCTCTACTCACACCCATTGTTTTGGTCTTTAATCTTGTGCACTATGGGTTAACTATTGAAAGCCACCCCAAATTGGTCCATTTGTGTTTGAAAAACTTGGATATCTTTTCTTGAGGCAAGATGGATATTTGGGAGGGTATACTCCAATTTTATTTCTTTACATGTGATCTTATCTCTTTAGTGTATTATTAATCTAGTGGGCCTATGTCCAAGCCTATATATCTTCTATTGTTCTTCTTAAGTAGCCTGAACTAGATATGCATGTAAATAATGATTCAGAGCTATGCAACCTGAAAATTTTTCCTTCACCTGTGAAATCACACACAATATCAGGCTTGTATATTGATCCTTACCTGTGAACTTACAGGCATTTCTTGAATGGAAGAATGCAAGAAGAGAGGAACTATCCGAATATCAGAAACAGATTGGCGAACAGTATATTGTTAATGTTGAGAAGGAGTTGGAGAGATGGCAGAATGCAAGAAAAATAAGGAAAGCAAATAACGACCAGGATTTACAGGAAACCATGGACAAAGAATTGGATACTCATAGGTTGGAGCATGGTCCAAAGAAAAGAAAGATTCCTGGGGGAGGTGACAATGAAGTGGACGATGATGATGTGGAGGATATAAATGTTGGGGAGGATGATATCATGGACGATGTACTAGTTGGCGATGATTCTGGTAGAAGGGTTGATGAAACTAGCAAGGCAGAAGCTGGTGATTTCAGTGCTGATCCTGTGGCACATGCTGATAATGTGGACCCGAAGTGATGGGTCGGCCATTCCCAGAATCTTCAACGATTCCATATTGATCTGATGCTGTAGTTTTATTGGTTTATTCTGATAGGCCTAGTGATGTATATTTCTTTTTTTGTGACATCATCCATTATCACATCAGTATTTTCTGTTTTAGACCTGGTATCGATGAGTTGGTGTAATTTGGAGAATTAGAGTAATGCACAAAATTGCCTGTGGGTTTGTGCCCCTAATCAAAGTTTACATTTCTAGCATCATACTGCCATTCCATCTGATCTTTCACAAGAATTTGTGGTTAAATTGTTGTCTTGTTAGCAGGTCAAGCCTAGTGTTATCCTGCCATCTGTGGTGATGAGTTTAAAGTAACTTGGATTTGCAGAAGGAAAAACTACTTGTTTGTGAGCACAGAAACTTTTCTAGTTTTCATAATTCCTATGATGGCATTGCCAGCCAACCTGGTGCATGCGTTATGGGGCAGAGCTGGCTCTAAACGCCCGGAAACAGACCACTAACATTGGACTGTTGGTATACTTTACTAAATCCTAGGTAGGTCTAGCCTCTTCCATTTCAAACAGTCTTTTTTTTTTTATAATTTTTTTCAATTACATGATTTTTTTTACTAAAGCAATCATCTTATTGTTGGCATTAGGTACAGGAATGTCTTCCAATGTGGATTTAAACTTTGATTTGTCATAATATCACAAGAGACTAATGCATTTTATTGGAATTAATTCATGTTGGTGATCTTTGTTTAAAAAACAAGAGGCAGAAGAAAAACTACTTGTTTGTGAGCACAGAAACTTTTCTAGTTTTCATAATTCCTATGATGGCATTGCCAGCCAACCTGGTGCATGCGTTATGGGGCAGAGCTGGCTCTAAACGCCCGGAAACAGACCACTAACATTGGACTGTTGGTATACTTTACTAAATCCTAGGTAGGTCTAGCCTCTTCCATTTCAAACAGTCTTTTTTTTTATAATTTTTTTCAATTACATGATTTTTTTTACTAAAGCAATCATCTTATTGTTGGCATTAGGTACAGGAATGTCTTCCAATGTGGATTTAAACTTTGATTTGTCATAATATCACAAGAGACTAATGCATTTTATTGGAATTAATTCATGTTGGTGATCTTTGTTTAAAAAACAAGAGGCAGAAGAAAAACTACTTGTTTGTGAGCACAGAAACTTTTCTAGTTTTCATAATTCCTATGATGGCATTGCCAGCCAACCTGGTGCATGCGTTATGGGGCAGAG
>JANTPZ010048368.1:0-10180 GCA_025593235.1 Vachellia pachyceras | reverse complement strand
GAATCAAAAGATGAAGAGGATGTGGATGAAGGTGAGAACCTCCCACCAGGTTCCTTTGAGATCTTACAGCTAGAAAAAGAAGAAATCCTTGCTCCTCATACACACTTCTGTACAATATGTGGGAAGGGATTCAAGAGAGATGCGAATCTTCGGATGCATATGAGAGGCCATGGTGACGAGTACAAAACCCCGGAAGCGCTCGCGAAGCCCAACAAAGAATCCATGTCTGAACCAAAACTCATCAAGAGATATTCCTGTCCCTACCCTGGCTGCAAGCGTAATAAGGATCACATGAAGTTTCAACCTCTGAAGACTATTTTGTGTGTGAAAAACCATTACAAAAGAAGTCACTGCGACAAGAGTTACGTTTGCAGCAGGTGCCACACAAAAAAATTTTCAGTCATGGCCGACCTTAAAACTCATGAAAAGCACTGTGGTAAGGATAAATGGCTTTGTTCATGTGGCACAACATTTTCAAGGAAAGACAAGCTTTTTGGACACATTGCTCTTTTTCAAGGCCATACACCAGCAATACCCTTGGATGAATCAAAAGCACCAGCTGGGCTAGCAGATATGGAAATCAATGAGAACAGCAACACTAATAATAAGGGAGGAAGCAATAACTTGAGCATTGGATCATCAAATGCTTCTTGTGAAAATGGAATTCAAAACATTATGGATGTGCGAGGTATTACTGATGACCCTATCAGTTACCTCTCGTCCTTGAACTTTGAAACCTGTAACTTCGGTGAATTCAATGATTTCCCTCAACCCCCATTCGAAGAACCCGAAGGTTTTCCTTTCCTCATGTCTGAATCCTTCAATTATTCTCCTAAATCTGGGGGAGAATCAAGTTCTGACAATCTGTTGTGAATCTTGTGATAATCTATGATGATGATGATGCTCTAGTTTTATATTGTGAAGGAATTCACTTTACTGGTTTCATTGAAATTTGTAAAGCAAAATAATCTCATGTACTTGCAATTCCATAATATAGATAGATATTTCCTTGAAAGTTCATATTCTTCGTTCAAACTGAAACTACAACGTACTATCACTATGATTCAGACCATTTTTTTAATGAAAATGGATCAACACAGCATTTTTACATCCCCAATTACAATTTTATATTGCCAGGGACACTAAATAAGGTTCTTGTACAACTAAGCAGAATTGAACACAGACCAAGACTCAACATTGCATCTACTAGAAGCTTATGCAGTATATATTCATGAGCAGCAACCGGTCACAGCGTTTTGGATCAAATCCAGTTATAAGGAAAATGTATACAAGAGCCAACAGATGAATTGTAAGGCTAAACCGAGCTGTTTAGCGAGCAGAATTGGATCGGCCATAGCGAGAATTGTGAAGCAGGATAAGCTTCAGACCCTTGGCACCTTCTCCTTTTGATGATTTCCTCGAGGGGGAACGACAGTACTTCTCCCTTAAAACGACATCATCCTGGCAAGACCAAGTCTGTCCTCGAGGTGAGCTATTGGCCCACAGGAACTTCTCAGAGAATGGATTGACTAGACTTTCACGAAACTCCTCAACTGTCTCACATAGCAACCCCTGCAACATCCGGGAGCTTATCAATATCTTAAAATATGTTTCTTCTGGGGAATGGTAGGTGCGAGATAATCATCGACCGACACAAACTAAAAAAAAACATACATGATGGCACACTACAATACAATATACGTAATCTGGTCATATGTTTATATTTTGAGCAAATGGTGTTCAGTCAAAATGTGTAAATCACTATATTTCATGAGAAAGGGATCTTTTGGTGTCCGTTCTACTTTTTTTTTTTTTAGTCATCTATATTCAGTGCATAAACATCCCAAGCCGAAAACTGTTTCTCTTTTTGGGTGAATTGATTTTAATTCATCTCACCCCCTGGTTGCATGCTTCACATGACATTCCTCTTAAAGGGGATGGGTAGCTTCTTCGATCGAGAGAAAAAATTAGTAAATGCAGTTGCAAAAAGTAGGAAAAAGAGTACCTACCTCTGCCATGGATTTTATTTTCAAGGTGACATCGTCACTAAGAAGGACAAACTGTCCATCGCTCTGCTTTCTTCTATACGTAAGAACAAAGTCAAGGATATGATCCTCAGCAGTTGGTGAAATAATTTCCATTGAGCTCTTATGGGATGAAAGGTAAAAATTCCAACTCTCTTCATTAAATTGAGTCGGTGGAGTAGCAGGTGGCGTGGGAGCAATCAACATTCCCTCCTCCATTGAGCTTTGGATATGAATCCACCACTTTGTCTTCATCATACATTCCTCAATCCATTGCAATGCCAAAGAAGCCTCTGATGTTCTTCTAAAGAAACAAAACTGTCGCTTCATGCTGTCCAGTTCTTTTATAACTGAAGACACAGTGAAGAACCATATTTGTATAATACAGTAAAAATGTTATGTACACACACACACACACACGTATATAAATTTCATTACCTATCCTTGGAATGATTAAACGAGTGCCCTTGAGACCTTGCAAAAGCATCAGAGCTTTCCTAGACTCCTGGTTCAGAAGAGATGCAGTGTCAACAACCATGTTCCAGCTCCTATCACCAGCATGCTGCGAATAAAAACAAACACATATAAATCATATATGCTAAACGAACTCGTGAAGTATTCACAAATTTTAACAATTAATTCAGCTTACAGAAGGGTTATTGCTCTTGTCCAAAATTTGTGTACAAGTATTAGCACTGATGCTTTCTTCAGCAAAAACAGAACGAGATGTCTCTGGTCTTCTCTTGCCTCCAGAGTTCGTAGGTAGTGATTGAAAGGGTAACCTTTCTAATTTAGTTTCCCGTCCCAAAGCATCTTGCACCTGCTCCAACTCAACACAACTTCCAAAGGGTCTTCTTTTTGACTTCTGTTGCCTGGCAACTTTTGAAGTCTGGTTCTCTTTTCCTGAAGTGGTGCTAAAATCAGCATTTGAACTGTGCGATCTTCGTGACTTGGAATGTATAAGTTCTTCTACTTCGAATTTACCCTTCTTTTCTAATAACAGCAATTTAAGGGTGCTTGGGCTAAAATTCTCCTTATCTAGAGTATGGTATTCTTCTTCTTCCTCATCCAATTCAGCTAAAAGATTCTTTGGAACTGCGTTATTTGCGACATCCTTCTGATTGCTCATATCTATGGCATTTTGCTCCAACTTGATATGACTTCCAAATGGCTTTCTTTTTGACTTCTGTTCTTGGACGACTTCAAGAGTCTGGTTCTCTTTTTCAGAGATGGGTATCTCTCTCAGACAGATCTCACGACATAAGTGCTTCTCAGAATCGTGTGAGCTTTGCCATGACTGGTAATGCTTGATTTCTTCCAGCTTACCCTTCTTATGAAACCGCAATTCAAGAGTATTTGGGATGGAGTTTTCCTTATCTGGAGTGAAGATTTCTTCTTCTTCTTCTTCTTCTTCTTCTTCCCCGTACAAGACAGACAAAAGATCCTTGGCTTTCGCTCTCTCTTTGATATCCTTCTGATAACTCGTTTCAACTTCACTGTGAACAATATTTACCGTGTTCTTAATTCGACTCTTGCTGGTTCGAATCTGAGGAGCACTTGTAGCTTTACCTCTTCTTGACCAAATATTACTACACATGAAATTTCTTTCAATTGATTCCTCACGTTTTTCGAGAATTTTCTTCTCAGAGCATCCTGCCATAGCATCATGAAATCGCTGGGTCTTGTTCTCTTTCTTGTTTGAAATCTCCATGATAGATTCCTCAGACAATGATGTAATTGAGGATTCTGCTAGAAGAGAAATGAGAGAGATGTTATTGTTGCACTTGTCTACAACATGTTGAACTATTCCATCCACTGAATGCCCTTGTTCATTGCAAGGGATACAGTTCTGGCATGGCTGGAAGTTTGATTCATAATCTTGGAAACAATTAATTTGATTTTCACTACCAGATACTGAGTCCAAAGCAACTTGAATTGGATGAAATTTGGTTTCCTGAGTAGCTTCATCAACCGACAAGAAAGTATTTTCAGTTATGGGATTTTCTGCTCCAGTTGTTATAACGTGTCTCCCTCTATCATTGTCTCTAAGTGGGCAACCAGACCCAGTTTCTTTAGGCATTTCAGCCCCTACAGCTGCACCTGTTATATCAAGAGATGCAGGATCTAGATTTGTAAGCTTGTTGAAGGACCTATGCTTTTCGACGGGAACCATGTGCTCAGCGGATGGTAATTGTGAAGTAAATGTACCAAATGGAGCATTTTGCTGAACACCTTGAAATTGCTTCGTTTTGGTCCCCTGGACAGCTTCAACAACTGGCAAACATATGCTTTCTTTCAAATAATCGCTCAATGTGCTTAAAATGTTGGTCTCTTTGGGAACCTCTGCTCCAGAATAGGCCTGATTTTCCTCTCCAAATACTGATTCTACACGAGGTGGTAATAGAACTTGCAAATCTGTGTCACACACTTTCTTTTCTCTCAGGAAGTTTGTAGGCAAAAATGATGCTTCAGTTCCAAAAAGGCCACTAGTAGTTTTATCTTCTGGGTGGTCATCAGTTGGGCAATTCTCTTCATCATAATACAAAGAAATGCGGTCTTCTGATGTAATTTCTTTCTTCACAATGAACTCTAAATTCTCATCAGTGAACAAACAACTGATAGACTCCAGTATTGAATCCACTGATTGAATTACTTCATTATCTACGGGGCAAAAGCTTTCATTCTGCAGGCGCCAAAATGAGAAGAGTAAAACTCAGGACTCAGGATGATAAACTTTGTTTACAAACAACCCTTACTGACAATGACATGACATCTGGCTCTCTTAGAGCTTCCACAAGCCATTTAATTTGAATTTTGGCTTAGGCATTACTAGCAAGCACTATTTATAAATGCATTGCAGCTCACTTGAAAATATTTTTCTTTTTATTTATCTAATTTTATCTTCTTCTTTGGCCTGAATAATACATATGATAAATTATTAGTCATCATATTAACATAATTCAACTTCACACAAAATTCCAATAACGGGTTACTTATACGATGCTTAAATACAGACTTTTAGACTCAAAACATCAAATTAAACATTCAGCTAATATCAAAGGACAGAAAAGCGATTTAACGAAGCTAAATATAAGTACGGTCAAGGGTTTTCAAGACTGCCCTCTACAGCGATAGAACATTAAACCTTGAATTCGTACCTGCGTTATCTCTTCTTCTTCTTCTTCTTCTTCTTCTTCTTCTTCTTCTTCAGGCAATGCATCATCCTCCTGTCCTTTTTCTGCTTCCACAGCCATATCCAATTCCGACACAAAGGGATTTTCCAAATCATAGGCACGGCTTATTGGAATCCAATGCAGCCGATAAATTCTACTGGAAGCCCCAATTCTTAACGTGTCCCCCTCCATCATTTCCACACTGATACCAGGTTCAATCTTCCTCCCCGATAACCACGTCCCATGCACTTCCCATGACCAAGAAAAAATCAGGATTCCAGAACCCTAAACGAAAACTCGAAAACAAAGAAGCTGCAGAATCGAATATGTTAATGCTAGTAAGGATTACCTGAAGATAAATCGACGACAATCAGCTTCTGAGAACAAGGGTTGGACCGAATCTGGAGGTGAAATCTGCTGATGCTGGGATGAGTGAGCATGATGTTGCAATCAGGATGTCGCCCAGCGATCAAGATGTGATCTTGGTGGTCGTGATCGTGAACTCTGGAAGAAGCTATGGGTTCTGGTTCAGGGGATTTGTTGACGATGAAGATGTTCTTGAGAATGGCCCCATTCTTGACCACAGTGAACACAGGGATTTTCATTTCTATAACTTCCGGTAGAGACTGGGTCGTTTCCATTACCGCAGGAGGATGATGAAGGTCGTGGTCAAGTCTTCACTCACTCTTGAGAGAGAATCTGAGTCTGTCAAAGGTGGGGGGAGTGAAGTGGGGCATAGAAGAGAGGGAATTCGGAAGGGTTTGAGGATTTGGCATATTGGAATTGGAGGATTTGCTTGTTTGATTTTTGAATATTCATCAAATTGAAAAGGGTGACCGTTGCTTTGTAGGGGTAACGGCTAATATGTCTGAAGTTTCCTCTCATGAGCTTGGCGTTACATTCCCATATCATAATGATTATACAAAATAACAGCTGTTTCCATTTTTTTAAAAAATAAATATCAATTTAGAAATTTGAGGTAAAATTTATGAACTGCATAATTTATTTTTATTTAAGATAAAAATACATCTTGTCCAAACATTTTAATTTTTTTAACATTTTCTTATGTTGAACTGTTTTCACCATCTTATTTGCTTATAACATGTGAAATGTTATTGAAGTGTTGAGCTGTATGAATGGGATTTTTTATGGGAAACCAAAGAGATTCAAATTACTTAATTCAAAAGGTTGATTATAATTGGTTCAAAATAATAAATATGAAAAAATTATCATATTTTTCGAAAATACTTTTATTTATGGAGAGTTCGAGTGGGAGAGGTAATAAGTGAAAAAAAGGATGAGTGTTAGCAAAAGAAAAAAGAAAATGGGATGAAAATTAGAAATGAAATAAAAATATCCCATTAAATGATGAGACAAATCCAAACTTCAAATTTTGTAAAAATCATATATCTTCACAAATTTTCACCTTAATTTTAAATTGGATGGGGAATTAATTATAATTCTCTCCTGCTACACTTATCAAATATGAGCATACGTGAAAAAAAAATTTATGCTCGTTATAAAGTAATAAGTAACTTATAAAAATGATAAGAATACTTATTAGTAGTTGGTGCCTTCTTAAAATAAAGACTATTTGGAGTGGAACTTATTTATTTTTCTTTTCAGTGATATTTTTTATATGTCATATTTGTATTAAATTGAATACAACCTCAATTTTCTGGGGAAAAAGGTAAAAAAATATTTTGGCCAAAAAGAATTAAAAAGGAGTACAATTACTTGTTCAGCGTTTCTATTTCCATTTCTATTCGCAGTTGACCAAAAAAAGGCGTTTCCTGACAATTTGTAATTGTACGCTCATTACTTGTTTAGCATTAAGAACGATTCCATAGTGTAATCATTAACATAATCAAGTTAATTTTTTAGAAATTAAAAGAGTTAGATAAATTATTTAATGGAAGAATCCTGGATAAATATAGTTGAAATACACAAATTCTAATTTATTTATACACTTTTATCAAATCTCTAATAAGGCCTATAAACTTTATTTGGTATTTTTGAATTTTATAACATTACATATATACCATATTCATTATTTTTAATATACAAGCGAGCAATCAAAGCATATAAACATTTTAGTAATTAATATGATAAAGAATAATTATCTTGAACGCACTTTTCAAGAAAATAAAAAATTTCAAGAAAATAAAAAATAAAGCAAAGGCATGGAGCAATGAGGAAATATCTTATCGAAAAATAGCATGGAAAAACATGGTTAGGCCAAAAAAAGAGAAAAATGAAAAGGGTATATATATATGTAATATTACAAAATTCAAAAATATCAAACAAAAGCTATAGACCTTATTAAAGATTTAATAAAAGTGTAGGCCTAAATTAGAATTTGTGTATTCACTTAAATTTATTTAAGATTCTCCCTATAAAGAATTTGACTTCAATTTTCAACCATTGTTTTTCCTAAACCAATCAGCACCAATATTCGACTTGGGGTGTTGGTTTATTTTATATTTCTATGACTCTAGTTCTTTATAACATTCAAATTAGGGCATGCAATTTTTTTTTTTTGCAGGACAAAGTTCACTTCTACTTTTATAGGTTAAAGCAATGTTGTCGCTTTTCATTAAAATTGTTTATTATCAAGGTCACTTTTTTTAAAACATCAACATTAGTTTTTAAGAAGGTGAGAAAACATTTTCACATTTTAAAAGTTGAAGGGTGATATTGAAACGATTTTTGTAGTTTAATCCTTATATTTGTATGCCTAAGCTAGTACTGGGAAAACGGGCTGGCCCGCGGCCCGCAGGCCAGCCCGCTCCAGCCCGCAACCCGTTTTAGGCGGGCCTGTGCAGCCCGACTCCTGGCGGGCTGTCAAACTGGCAGCCTGAGCCCGCCAGCCCGCCCTTTTTTTTTTTTTACATTTTTAGTCTGCACTGCTTCTGTAATGAAACAAGAGAATTGGTCCCAAAATTTTAATCATGATTTTCCCATAACCTTCACAGTTGATCTAAATCCATCATAAGTATCTCATGCTGTCACGCACATGGCTAGTAAGTAGTAATAAACATTGTTGCTTATGAAAACAATGGCTTCCAGCTTGAAAATTTAAACTTCATCACCAGGAAATAGAAAACATTGTTGCTCATGAAAACAATGGGAAATAAGCTTACCACGTTTAATTGGCACACATCATTTGATAAAATACAAGTAGTGAAGGATTATATATATTTGGCAGCATGAAATTCTAATGGAAGGGTGACCAAAATACTTACATCCCCCCAACTTCTATTCCACTGATTTGCGAGAAGCTGAAAGAGAGAGGAAAGTGCACCGTGAATATTAGAAATTACAGACAATGCATGATGAGGCAACAATTAGAGGTCAACAACAGTGGATAGGTATTGAGTAAAACCCAATAGTCCTCTCCATCATCAGTGGTTCCCCAACCAATTAGCTTTACAGCATGGCCTCCCATCACGAAAATAAGCTTACCTCTCTGGGAACACAATGACAGTTCCAAAAGCCCTGCCCCGCCTCAGCAGCTTCATCATCAGAATGTCTGAAGCACAATAAGTTTGTTATTAACAATAACAGTCAAATTATCCAAGCAGTCATATACAGAACTATAGGTCACAAAACTTCTGATTGGAAATGAAATAAAAGAGCTAGTAATTACCTTATTAGGACAAAACCAATGCATCTTTATGATCAGCCAACCCCTATTCCAAAACAGAAACAATATAAGGAAGAAAAACATCTCCAATAAAGGCAACTCACTTTTGAAATCAGTCATATATTGTGAACTTGTGGTGTAAACTTAAGCAATAAGAAAAAAATCTCCAATAAGAAAGAAAAACATCTCCAATAAAGGCAATCCATAACCATTAACCACAATACATAATCCATAATCAACAATATATAATCCATAATCCATAACCACAATACATAATCCATAATCAATCCATAATCAATAATCAACAATCCGTAGTGATGATATATTCAAGATGAAATAAGAGGATTTGAAGCAATTTCTGAAACTATTGAAACATCCTCCTCCTTTTGCTCCGCTTCATCTGTCACAAATAATGGACAAGTGAGAAGTCAAACTTAGTAGTTTATACTTTTAAAAAATGAGTATACAAAAGATGAACGAATAAATATTACCATTACATTGAAAACCCATAATCCAATTACGGGTACAGATAAGAGCTTGAACGTTTTCTGGAAGAATACAGCTTCGATACTTTGTAAGGACTCGTGAACCAATGCTAAAGGCTGATTCACTAGCAACTGTGGTAATTGGAATACTAAGAACATCACAAGCCATCTTTGCAAGACATGGAAAACGAGCTGCGTTATTCTTCCAGTATTCCAAAACATTGAATACAACAAATAAGTTCGGATCAAGCGTTGCTTCTTCTAAATAATAATCCAATTCCGATTTCCCAACTGCTGAGATGTCCTTACTCTTGCATTTAAGATAATCCTAAATATATAGTGATCACAAGTATTCAATAATTAAAGCTATAATGAAATCAATAAAAGAAACAAGTATTCAATAATTAGAAACTTACAGCAAAACATTTCAAGTAGTTGGAGGCATCACTTTTAGCTGAGGAAGAGGGATAACCGGTCACTGGATGCGGTGGCAATTCAACATTTAAAGTAGAACTTGAGGAGGAGGGTCCAACTATAGATCTTGAAGATGATCCCACGTCTTTATACTCACTAAAGACATAATATAACTTGCTCTTGATATATTCAATCTTGGCATCACGATTTATGGGATCAACTTGATCATAAACAAACTTGATGACATCAAGCTTCAATCTTGGATCAAGAATTACTGCAATAGAGAGAATGTCACTGTAGTCACTCCAATATTTGTCAAACTTGCCAAGCATTCTCTCAGCCATGTTTTGTATGATAGGATCATCATGATCAATATGTGCTTTCAACATCACCTCAATTTTAGATATCTGCATGAAATACATATTAGAAGTGGGATAT
>JANTPZ010048111.1:0-14807 GCA_025593235.1 Vachellia pachyceras | reverse complement strand
AGTTAGTTAGCAAATTAGTGGGTCACGATCATTGTTTATTTATTATTATTTGAATTAGTCAAGAGGTCAGTTAGTCAGTTAGCAAGATTAGTGGGTCAAGATCCACTTCCACTAGGTTAGATATGCCGTTCATTCCGGAGTCAGTTAGCTTCAGTCATTTGCATTCATTCTCTATAAATACCATCGATGTATTCAAGTTTGGCATATGAATGAAGTATTATTTTCCTATTGGAGATTCTCCATTGGCTTCTATTATTACTTGCTGTTAAGATTCTTGCAGTAAGGAGTGGAGGGGAAAGCAGATGCAGCGCCTCTGTCACGTGCATGGCTTGTGGAGTTAGTAATAGAATAAGAATTGAGCCGATTGAAAGCTGAATAATAATTGGGCTTGGATGTTTTCAACTGTGCAAGCTTTTTCTCAAATTCCAACACCAAGCTGGAAGCCCTGTAAACCGTTCGAGGCTTGTACACCCTTACTTCCGATCTGAGCTCTTCCCGGAGGCCATTGAGGAAGACACCGAGAAGACAATGCTCCGGCCAATTCGTGACACGCGCAACCCGTTTCGCCCACTCTTGGCGGTACTCCGCCACCGTACCAGTTTGCTGGATATTGCATAAATGCTCATCTGGGTTTAAGAATTCTGGCGGTCCAAAGTGCTCTTCCAACGCCTTCAACAGCTCCGGCCATTACATCAACGTGCGCTCCGTGTTCAGCCATGAAAACAGGTCAAGAGCGTCACCTTCTAAGTACATTGAAGCTATGTCTACTTTATTGTCCTCCGGTATTTCGTAATAACGGAAGTATTTTTCAGCCTTAAGAGTCCATCCACGCGGGTCTCCTCCCTGAAATTTCGGAAAGTTGATTTTGGCGTGTGGGGGTCGCATACGGTGATATTCGGAGTCATCATCGGTCTCGTCAGCCCAATGTCGCCCTTTCCCTTTGCTGCGGCTGGGTCGTGCTGCTTGAACCTCCAGAGCCGTCACTTTTTCCTTGAGTTCATCCAGAGTATCTAGCTTCGCCGCAATTGCCGCCAATGGGTCTGTCTCGATTGGGTTGTCACCGGCGGAAGATCGTGTGGTCACCATTCTCGATCGTAACGCAGCTCTGATACCAAAAATGGTACGTTCCTTGCTCTGTAACTTAAGAACCGAATCGAATTGGAAGGATAATGCTCTCCTACTAGTCCTTACTGCAAGAATCTTAACAGCAAGTAATAATAGAAGCCAATGGAGAATCTCCAATAGGAAAATAATACTTCATTCATATGCCAAACTTGAATACATCGATGGTATTTATAGAGAATGAATGCAAATGACTGAAGCTAACTGACTCCGGAATGAACGGCATATCTAGCCTAGTGGAAGTGGATCGTGACCCACTAATCTTGCTAACTGACTAACTGACCTCTTGACTAATTCAAATAATAATAAATAAACAATGATCGTGACCCACTAATTTGCTAACTAACTGACTTCTTGACTGATTCAAAAATCAATGAATAACCGTTTCTCGCTTCCTTCACCTTTGATATGTTAGGACTCTATCAGGGGGTCTGTTTTGTAAGGGAAAAATTTGGTTAGAAGAGATCTGGTTTCTCAAAAGGCAGAACCACTACATTTGTGTGTTGTGCGGAGTGTACTAGGGAAGATGGTTTTGGCTTGAATCAATATTTAAGCATGTAAAACCAATTCAGTTTCTTTTGCTCGTTAATAGTGAAACACAACTTTCTGCGTTTAAATTACTGTTTTGTTGTTATTTTCATGTTATTTGGGAAGAAGACTTGCTGGCTCTTATCGACCTTGCTTTTAGGTTCGGTTCCAAGAATATTTGCAAAATTTTTAAATTCCAAGAATGGTAACATAATTAATAAATGTCTTTTTGGCCTTTCAGTTGGAATTCACATCCTTTTGCAAAGATGATGAAGATTATGAAGGTTATGATTACAGCCTTTTTGGGGAGCTTTCAGAAGTGCGTGTTGTTTATTTGAATCGATTTGTACTGGAGGTAATTTGCTGCTAAGTCAAGCTTCATGAACTTGATGTAATTTAAGGTTTTCTAAGCGTCTAAAATTGTGGCCAGGTTGTTGGTTATTTTATGGGTCTTGTTCCTAATAGTCCAAAAGGCACGGTCAAATTAACAGATCAAGCAACTAATTCAGAGAAGTGGTTTAAAGCAAGTGAAATTGAGGGATCGCCGGCTATGAAGTTGGATCTTTCTATTAAGAAGCCTATAATAGTAATGCCTCGGAGAACAGACAGCCCAGAGTAAGTTGAACATTCATTTCCCCCTTAGATAGAAGTTCCTTATTGACATGTTACATTTCAACAACATGA
The DNA here is from genome assembly GCA_025593235.1 of Vachellia pachyceras. NCBI lineage: Eukaryota > Viridiplantae > Streptophyta > Magnoliopsida > Fabales > Fabaceae > Vachellia > Vachellia pachyceras. Next base: position 12,473 of record JANTPZ010048111.1, on the reverse strand, counting down.
TGTGATATGTAATTCATGGGGAGGATTCATTGATATCAATAGCATATGCTCTTGAACAATGGATCTGGTGTGTTTTTTCACTTGTTTAACATCAACTTGTTTTTACTGGTATTTTACAGCTTCTTGAGGCTTGACATAGTTCATATTACTGTCAAGAACACATTTGAATGGATTGGTGGAGGTAAAAATGAAATGCATTCAATACATTTGGAAACCATGATGCTCCAGGTGAGATTGGTTACTTGTAACTTGGTTTATTTAGAGAGATACATAGACTTGGCTAACAAGGATCTTCTTCTATGCAATCCATTTTTGTATTTTTAATAAGACTCTATGCTGTATTGTAGGTTGAAGACATTAATTTAAATGTTGGAATTGGAGAAGAGTTAGGTGAAAGCATAATTCAGGATGTGAATGGCCTATCTGTGATAATTCGTAGGTCACTCCGTGACTTGTTACATCAAGTGCCAAGTATTGAAGCAATTATTAAGGTATGGCTCTGCAGTTGCAGTTTGCATTGAGAATACCCGAATAACTAAATGGCTACTGTTTTCCTTATTATACTGTCATTATTACTGTTTGTTATAGTTAATTTGGTTGTAAGTTATTTGCTGTTATACTTTCTACTTTAATTAATCAGAATGGTTAACTCCTGAGACTGTGCTGCTCTTATTGTGTGTCTTGTATGTGAAATTGTGGTTCTACAGGTTGGAGAGTTGAAAGCAGCAATGTCAAATAATGAATATAAAATCATTAGTGAGTGTGCGGCGTCTAACATTTCTGAGCCTCCAGATATTCCCCCGGCATTAAATCAAAATTCAATTACGTCATCCAATGATGCAATAAGAGATGTTCCTCATGAAACTGATGATGTTAATTCAAGGACCTCAATTGCTGAAGCGTTTGTTTCACTGAAAGTTTCCGTATCCATCAAACTGGTTGAACTGAGATTGTATATGGGAGTAACCCGAGATGCATCCCTGGCTACAGTGCAGGTATATAATCTCTATGTCTTTAAAAGAAGAAAATTTTTAGAAAGTAAAAGAGAAAACGTATAACAAAGGAACTATTAGAAATCAGTGAGCCTAAATGGTTTAGTGGTTGTTTGCCTCGATTTAAAATAACCACTTTTGTGCTTTACTGGAGAAAATTACAGTCATATTTACCTCGTACAACTCAAAATCACTTAAACTAAGTGAAGCCAAACAAGTGACAAATGATGCAGTGATGTTAGCATACCTGTGTGTACGAGATGAGGAACTCCCTTTAAAACCATGTAAACCAAAGAACATGGAGAGGTGATGGACACCCTTTTTCTCATAACATGTGAATGGTAATATAAAATTAAAAAGGCAATTGGTGTTGAGCTTCACGTTCTTGATACATTCATCAGGGGCATAGACAAGCGGTCCTATTGCAATTTTTCCTTAATTAATTACAAGTGAGGTGTTCGATATTGCTCCAAATGAAACCAGTAGGACCTCAAGGTTCCCAACAAACCAAAATAAAAACCGGAAAAAGAAGAAGAAGTGAAATCATGTTTTTTGGGGCAGTTCTAAGCTCACTGTTGTGCAGGTCAGTGGCGCATGGCTACTGTACAAATCTAGTACATCAGGGGAGGGATTTCTCTCAGCGACACTTAAAGGATTCAGTGTGTTTGATGATCGTGAGGGGGTTGAGCAAGAATTTCGATTAGCAATAGGAAGGCCTCAGAATTTTGGGGCCAGTTCACTAAATACTCTTGCATATGAGCATCAGCAGGAGCAGGACTCAGTTGGCAGTAACACGATACAGGGAGACAATTTTGCACCTGTTCCCACCATGTTGATTGTTGATGTGAAATTTAGTCCATTGTCAGCATTTGTTACTGTATGTGTCCAGAGACCTCAGTTGCTTGTTGCCCTTGATTTTCTTCTTGCTGTAGTTGAGTTCTTTGTTCCAACAGTCAGTGGTATGCTATCCTATGATGAAGATGACAGCTCTCACATTGGCGATGCTATCTTCCTGGATCAGTTCATTTACAGGCAACCCTGTCATGAATTCTCTCTCTCACCTCAGAGGCCTTTAATAGCTGATGATGAAAATTACGATTATTTCATTTATGATGGTGATGGCGGAACCTTATATTTAAAGGATGCTCAGGGTTTCAATCTTACCGCACCGAGTTCAAAGGCTTTAATATATGTGGGGAATGGGAAGAAATTGCAGTTCAAAAATGTTGTTATTAAGGTCTCATCTTTCAGTTGTCCTTTAACACTTAGGTTATGAATGCAGTTAAGTTATTGGATGCTTGAAACTTTAATTACCCTGGGTTTGTTCTTGTAGGATGGGCAGTACTTGGATTCTTGTATTTTTCTTGGAGCTAATAGTAGCTATTCAGTTTTAAAGGATGATCATGTCTATTTGGAAACACTGCAAGAAAGCCATCAGCAAATTGCTCGTGGAGGAAGTGGTGATGAAGTGACATGTCAGAATAATGCAATTAGTAATTCTACTGAGTTCATAATTGAGCTGCAGGTAAGTATTTCCACGGTACAATAACTATGTGCAAGCAAGCAGACACAGAAATTTGTATGTATGCATCAATTGTTTTAGGAAGATTTATGTCGTCTTTGTTCAATTGTAATCATTTAGAGACTGATGTACAAGCACTAGATACAGTAAGAACTTTACCTTTTTTTGTTTAATTTGAACATTTTGATTGCCCAGGTGGTTTTTTTCCTTTTACACATAGATGGGGTAAGAACCTGCTGCTTTTGCTGGTTGTAGTCTGTGTTCCATATGTTATAGACTTATAGGTCTTTTTATATTCTTGGTGATTCTAGGGCGTGTCCTTTGAATTTCGAGTAATTTCTTTTGACTAAATTAGGTGTTTTTTATATGGATAGTGCTATTGAGGGTAGAGCTATGTAAATGCATTAGAATTGGATGCTCTTTTTGAGTAGACAATTTCTCTTCTTTTTCCTCCTTCTGTACATTCAATTCAAAGAGGGTAAAGCTATGTTGTTTTTTTAATTTTACTGTAGTTTATGATAAAATTGGTTGCTCTGCTCTTGAGGGAGAATTCTCTGTACATATGCTTGTTTAAGGGCACGATATCTTTCCTAGCTTCTGTTCAAGGAGCTTTATGCAACGGGGTTAACTGTTTTGTTGTTTTCCTACATTATATCTTTCTTTTGTTTTTTCTTTATTGTATTACCTTTTCTTATCTTTTAATGAATCTGATGAGCACCTAATTACAATGGGGAATGGAAAGCTAATTATTGAGGTTGGAGAACCATCTGACTTAATGCTTCACAGAGCATTTCATACTACTCGACATAGAGAATACTACAACTAATCCATGCTGGCAAGCTCTGAACCTGACATCAAGGCCCATTATCATTAGCAGTTGACTGTTTAATTATCATTTATTTCTGCACAATCTTAAGAACATAAGTTAAGGCACACCTTAAGCTTTTAGGTCTAGGCTGTATAGAGATCAAACACTAAAATGTTTAATCAGAGAAAATTTCATACCTTATTAAGGGTAATTGAATCTAAAAGTGAGAGCTTCTTTTGTTAGGTGTAGCCTCGGCAATGTTTTTATAATCTGGAACAATGTTTTTTTACCATGGTTGTTGAAGCCTTTCAATTCTATTTTAATAATTGTGAACACTTTTTAAACCTAAAATTTTTTATCTGCAATCTACTGTTCAAGTACTACTTTTTACCACCAATACACCCTCTGGTAAGTTTGAACAGTTGCCTAGTCCTTCATTGATAAGACTGAGATTTTATTTAAAGTTTGCCAACATGTATAAGGATCATTGGCTGCACTGTTTTTTATTCTCATCAGGGTTTAGATAAACATCTTAGGCAACAGATCTGCCTAACCTGACTGAAAATTAAGTAATATCAGAGAAGATTTTATTCGTAAGATTACAATCTAATCATAATATAAAACTATAGCTTCTCAGTTGCTAATTAAAATAAAAAAATACAATAATATCTGACAAAAAAGTCATAAATAACCCTAACTGCTCTGGTGAAACATGTTTTGTGAAACATGTTTTGCTCTGTTTACGTTTGTAGTCTCTATATCAGGTGACATTATTTTTCTTGTGTCAAATATGCCACTCACGAGTGTGTTGTGGTAACAAGGATTCATGGATACGTGCTTTACAATGTATTAGAAGGTCGCCTAACTTTCTTTGTGCATTACCTTAAAACTGAGCTACGTTTTGCAGGCTGTTGGTCCAGAACTCACCTTCTATAACACATCTAAAGATGCTGGGGGTTTATTATACCTCGCTAATAAACTTTTACATGCACAGCTGGATGCATTTTGTAGGTAATAATCCTTTTGGCTTTAGTTTTCCCGGACTTCAGCTGTTTTATACATTGGTTTTTGATTCTTAGATTATGTTTCTGAATTCCAAGTGGGTAACTCAAGTGATCCATGATGAGCACCTGTGTGGGGAACTCTGCAGAATGTTACTTTTAATAGGAATTGGTCAGCTAGTATTGTTGTTAACTTTCTTTTGGAAGGAACTCTAACATTGACCACAATTTCATTTTATTTTTTAATACTTATTTATTTATAATTACCTTGAGACCTATACATTATATAGAACGCCAATATGGTTTTCCAATGTTGACAACTTATCATCAGTATAAATCCATGAATGTTAATTAACTTTGTAGAAGGGGGTGAGAGTAATTTTTCATGCTTCTCATTGAACAATATTGGGGAGATATATACAGAAATGGCCAATTAATATGGGATGAGAATGAAGGGATGCTGGGAATAATAATAAAATCCTATAAAATACCACAAACTTCAGCCAACTACTTGTCTCTCTTTTAATATTTCCAGCAAGAATTTTTTGCACATAGAATTTATATTATAGCGAAGAATGACATCAGATGTGTCTTATCCAATGTACAGGCTTGTCTTGAAAGGCAGCAATACTGAGATGAGTGCAGACATTCTTGGCTTGACAATGGAGAGTAACGGAATCATTATTTTGGAGCCATTTGACACCAGTTTGAAGTATTCAAACACTTCTGGGAAGACTAATATACATCTACATGTTTCGGACATATTTATGAATTTCACATTCAGTATCTTGACACTTTTTTTGGCTGTGGAAGATGATATTTTATCATTTTTAAGGATGACATCAAAGAAAGTGACAATTGTTTGCTCTCACTTTGATAAAGTTGGAACAATAAAGAGTATGTAGACATTCTCTATTGTGTTTTTAACTGATAAAAATTTTGTAAGTTTGTCTGAAATTTCTAAAAATTATTGCACTGCCCAGATACTCTTACTGACCAAACATATGCCTTTTGGAGGCCTCATGCTCCACCTGGTTTTGCTGTCTTGGGTGACTACCTTACACCATTGTCAGTGAAATCTCTTAATAATGCTTTTCTTGTAAGTAGTTTCTAATATGTTCGCCTTCTTGAATTTATCATTGATATGATGTTTTCAGAGACAAGCCCCCAGCAAAAGGAGTTCTTGCAGTCAATACCAATACAATAAGAGTCAAGAAACCCATTAATTTCAAATTAATTTGGCCACCTTCAGCTTCTAGGAGCATGACTGGTAAAGGATTGGATAAATCTGAATTGTTACGAGCTGGTTCCAAAAGTGAGGGGGATGATTGCTGTTCCATTTGGTTCCCTGAAGCTCCCAAAGGTTATGTTGCTCTTGGATGTGTAGTTACTCATGGAAGAACCCCCCCTCCTTTATCTTCAGCCTTTTGCATCCCATCTTCATCTGTCTCTCCATGTTCTTTGAGGGACTGCATCTTGATCAGCAGTACTGATGTGTAAGTGGAATTAAGAAAGTAATTTTCCTGTGAGTTCTGTTTTAAACTCTATTTGAAGCTTTATTCCTCCAATTGCCAACTCTTGATTTCAAGTTGACGTGGTTGTATGTGGTAATGATTTCCAGGTGATATTATTTTCACTGTTTGAATTATATTATGACATTCATGGTTTACTGATCAGGCTAATGCTATACAGGAAGAGATTGTTGTGAATAGAGTATAATAGATCTTTCGATCTTTGTAGTTAACACCATTTAGTGGCATAAGCCTTATTGTATTCATGATTTACTGATTTGTCAGACTAAGAATGGTTCTTTGCCGCTTGAAAATGAGATTGTTTTTGTTTATTCATGGCAGACAAGCATCAGATGTGCCATTTTGGAGAGTGGATAATTCTGTTGGCACTTTTTTGCCAGCAGATCCTAGTACGCATAGTTTACTGGGTAAAGCTTATGAATTACGTCACATCAAATATGGTTTTCTTAAGGCGTCCCCAGCAGCATCAAGTAGCCAGGGCATCCAAGGTCCATCTGATGGTTATCAAACCTTGCAATCTGACCAGTCTGCTGATGCAAACTCTAATAGGCGTTTTGAGCCTGTTGCAACCTTCCAGTTAATATGGTGGAATCAGGGATTAAACTCAAGAAAAAAGTTATCCATATGGCGTCCAGTTGTTCCAGATGGGATGGTATATTTTGGAGATATGGCTGTTAAAGGGTTTGTGTTCACTTTCTAAAAATGCTCCCTTTTTGTGTTTGAGATTTCTTCTCTTGTTGACATTTAAGAAAATATTATGTGTTTATCTTATTTCTAGGTTTGAGCCTCCAAGCACCTGCATTGTTCTTCATGATTCCAGAGATGAAAATCTTTTTAAAGCCCCCCAAGATTTTCAGCTTGTTGGACAGATCAAGAAGCAGAGAAGAATGGAAAGTATAACATTTTGGCTTCCTCAATCTCCCCCTGGCTATGCTGGGTTGTGTTGCATGCAAAGGGAAACCAAAGCAAAATGAATTTGACAAATTAAGATGCATACGCAGTGATCTGGTCACTGGAGATCAATTTTTGGAAGAGAGTCTGTGGGATACATCTGAAGTTAAGCATACAAGAGAGTCATTTGGCATATGGGCAGTTGGAAATGAGTTGGGGACTTTTATTGTCCGTGGGGGTTTAAAAAAGCCTCCAAGAAGGTTTGCTTTAAAGCTAGCAGATTCCGGTGTTCCAAGTGGCTCAGATGCTACAGTAGTTGATGCTGCGATTGGAAGCTTCTCAGTTGCACTTTTTGATGACTATGGTGGCTTGGTGAGAACAAAATATTCGATTTAGCACTTTCAGTATGAGTGGTTCCTTAACAGCTTAATGTTCACCTGAAATGTGTTACTGTGGGTTTCTGCAGCCCCTCTAGATCTAATATCTGAGTGATTTTGCAATTCGTCTTACCTATATGTCTTTGTTTATCACTTTATCTAACTGCAAACACTTTTAACTGATTTTTTTTCCCAAATTCAGCTGCAGAATCAAGCATTTTCATTTTCATTGAATTTTTTTAACCATTGAAGAGGGAGCTGATGTCATTTTTAAGCACAAGAACTTTGTGATCTTTCTTGTTTACTATTAAGCTTGGCCATTTGTAGTTATTTTTCTCCCTTCTTGAAATTATAATTTGATGGAGACTTGGTAGTATGGGGTACTAAATCCCAAATTGAGTATTATGCAATGCTGAATGGAGAATTTAAGTGGGTTGGTTCTCCCACCTCATCGGCTATCTTTTTGGGTTGGGCTCCCCTTCCAACTTAGGTACTCATTATAATACGAAGATTTGCACATGCATCATAAGCCATTTATGGCATAACGGTTAGTGCTATGTCCTGACTGCAATGAAAATTCTAACCGTTTTTTCCACTGCACAGATGGTTCCATTGTTCAATATATCTTTGATGGGTGTATCATCTAGTCTTCACGGAAGAACTGAGTATTTGCATTGCACTGTCGGTTTCTCTTTGTCCGCCAGATCTTATAATGATAAGCATGAAGCCTGGGAGCCTTTTGTGGAGTCAGTAGATGGATTCTTAAGGTAAAATGCTCCATATTTCCAAACAGTAGAATTGATGTGCTCTGTATTGACTGTTGGAGAATACTTTCCATTGTACAGTTGGAGAATCTGCATCTACAAAGATATATTTTATCCCCAAATATATGGGTGATTACAACGGATTTTCCTCCTACGAATGCTTCCTGGGATTACTCTTTATTAAATCCCTAATTATTAGCTGGTGATCAGATTTGAATAATGAGATCTCTAGATTCTCGGAATACTTTTATTTCTAACACAAACCCATTGATACTCCTATTTATCCTAACATTAATAATCCCTTTGCTATAATCTATTCAGTTATTAATTTGAACCCTTGGCTATTTCTGAAGTTTTGTTCTCTTCTTTGCCTAATTGTTTCACATTGTTACAGGTACCAATATGACCTTAATGCTCCAGGTGCAGCTTCTCAGTTACGTTTCACAGCAACTAGAGATCTGAATTTAAATGTTTCCGTATCTAATGCAAATATGATCATTCAAGGTTATGCAAGTTGGAATAACCTTAGCCATTCCAAAGAATATTGCAAAAATAGAGTAATTTTCTTTGGCACTCTTTAATTTCTGCCGTGTTCAATTTCTTTGTCATTGCACTTTTCTTTTTTTAATACTTTATACCTTTGCGTGGTAGCATTCTGAAGTGCTTCCCTTTTCTTTCTCCTTTCTTTAGGATTCATTTTCTCCTACTCATGGTGGAAACTCTATACTCGACTCTCTCCAAGAGAGAAATTATTATATAGTCCCACAAAACAAACTTGGTCAAGATATTTATGTTCGGGCTACTGAAGGAAGGGGTCTTCAGAACATAATACAAATGCCATCCGGGGATATGAAGGCTGTAAAAGTTCCTTTTTCTACAAATATGCTAGATTCTCACTTGAATGGTAGTCTCCGTAGAAAGCTTAAAAGATTGGTGACAGTCATCATTGCAGATGCACAGGTATGGCCTTAGTTCTTTTTCCCTTTTCTAATATTTGCTGATTAAATAAAAAATTCTTATCTAATGGCCTAAAAACTTAATATTTCTAATGCAGTTTCCCAGAGTTAATGGCTCTGCTTTGCAGCAATATGCAGTAGCAATCCGCCTTACCCCTGATCAAAGCCTCTCTACCGACACATTGCTTCACCAACAAAGTTCTCGCACTTGCGCAAGCAGCCCGTATCAGTTATCACCTTCAGATCTTGAATTAGTCCAATGGAATGAAATATTTTTCTTCAAAGTTGATTCCCTGGTAGTTGCAAAATATCTCAACTTCTTTCGATTATGCTTTCTCTGTGTTAAGTGTGTTGGTCTTTCTGGTAAACAGGATGTTGCTTATCTCCCTTGTGATAATATAGTAAATGCTACTCTAAATCAATTATATTCAATATTTGGTTTGCACAATTCTTATTTTTGGTGATCTGACTTCTGTGTGGATATATAATATCTTTAAATTTGAATTGTACTTTGATTCTGGGTCATACCTCTATAACTCGTTGTGAGCTTTACATTAAGAATCATTGGCTTCCCACAAGTTGTGACTTCAAGTACCACTATCAACAAGTTAATCCAACACACACAATAATGGGCCCAAACTCGAAAGGCCAAAGCTTAATATGCATAATAGGGTAAATAAAATACAGTATGGATTGTTGCTTTGGCAGATTCTAATGAGCAGGCCGAGCAGGCCAAAGGGGAAATTCGGAAAATCTTTACCTCTAACTGACTCAAATGGGTCATGATGCGTTGGAGAGAGTGTGACAGTTAGAGAGGTCTATGGGGATCTAATGGGGCCCTGGTTATGAGGGGAATAGAGGGAAAGTTTTGTACGAAGCTGTGTAGAAACACTGGCCCGTCAAAAGCTAGGCATTTATCTTCTTTTCTATTTATGTTTTTGCTACTGTAATTCAGCCTATTACACTTCTCACTCTTTGTTGCTCTTTACTTTGACTCTTGAACACCCCTTCCTATACCACCTACAAGCAATAAATTCAAGTGGTTGTGCGGAGCAAGCTCACTTTGAATCAGTCCGATAGATATTTCATCATGCAGCTACAGTACTTATACTGTACAGGAGTAATACAAATATGGGAAATAAAGGGATCTGGAAAAAATCAGAGAAGATCACTCCACTTATCTATTCGATATTCATTTCTCATTATTTTCCTGGAATCTGCCTTAATAATATCTATTTACATCAATGCATAATTACCACACGTTGCTCCATACACACCACTCCATACTGTTCACCATGACAATACATTCTGGACATCTAACCCATGTAGTGGCCGTTAGCTAGATGATGCAGCTAGAGAAAAATAAATGCACTGATACATATAGGACTGGGTATTTCCGGTGGATTTTATTTATGTCCTTCAGAAGATCAAATTTTAAAATATCAATTGAGGGCTGCATCAATTATTGTTAAAAAATGTAAATCTTTAATGTCAAATGCTTCTCTTGACTATCATTTAACTGCCTTATGTCAAACATATTTTTCTTTCCAAAATTTGTGCCGTCCTATATTTTCCCCATATTTTGGTAATATGTGCCTTCCTCTTCATCTTTCCACATAAGCTTCATCATTGAGAAACTAATGTGTAAGTTGGCTTATGCAGGACTGTTACTCATTGGAACTGATTGTTACAGATATGAGTAAAGGTACTTGGAATTTCCCACCAAATTTAAAGTGATGAGAAAATTTTTAAGAACTTGGAGGATAAAGTGTTCCACTGTGCGCGTGCACACACTCATCTAAGTGAAATTAGGCACTTTTTAGAATTATTGATTACTTGTGTTTCTTTTGTATATCAACGCCTTAACTCTTTGGTGGAGGCTCTCAATCTTGTTCAATAATTGTTATTAAATCCTTGTCTGGTTTTGAAGGTGCTCCCATAGGATTCTTTTCAGGATCCTTGAACCAGATTGCAAGAATTATTGAGGACTTCTCATTCCCCCACAATTTGGCTAATAAGTTGGACTGGATAGATTTATCTGCAGGAGACTCTATAGTGAGTGCTGAAAATGGTTTGTGTTCTGTTGGTATGTTTGGTGTGATGTACTGATCTTTGTTGTCATACAGAATTTTCAGGATGGTTATCATAAATCATCTGGCAAATTACGCTGTGCCATACTAGTACAAAACTCTGAAGTTGAGAATGACCGTCAACTGTCCACTTCTGAGCACCATCAATCTGGGTTTATTCAAATTAGTCCTAGCAAGGAAGGTCCTTGGACTACTGTGAGGCTAAACTACTCTGCACCTGCTGCTTGTTGGAGGCTAGGAAATGATGTTGTTGCTAGTGAAGTCAGTGTGAAGGATGGCAACAGATATGTGAATATTAGATCTCTAGTTTCTGTTCATAACAACACAAATCTTGTGCTTCATTTGTGCCTCACGTCCCTAACTTCCAGTGAAAAGAATAATGTGCTAAGTTCAAATAATTCTGAACCTATACAAATGGAAGGCAACCAAGTTCAGACAGAAGAGTATTTTGAAACTGAAAAGTATGACCCACAGATTGGTTGGATTGGTTGCTCACTTCATCCTGGACAGGGTACATCAGAAGGGGGAGATTCCCGTCAGGTGAATGAGGACAGTCTTCAATGCTTGTGTTTTGCTTACCTTTTTGTGTGTTGGCACTTTTGTTCTTCTCTATTAACAAAGTGATAGGCTTTCCCTGAACTTGAAATTACTTGCAACATTCTTGGACATCGTATTTCAATCTGTGAAATTTATCATATAGATTAGTTATATATGGGATGGTACTTTTGGCACCTACACTATTCACATGAGTAAAAGATTTAGAAGTAAACCCTGTGACGAACTAGTATTAAATGAACTGTTTTATGACCATGGATAGGAGATGGCTGTTTGTCCTTTTTGATATCCCATTTTGTTGAAGGGTGTAGTCACATGACAGTTCACAGGTTGTCCATTCTTAAAAAGTTTGGTTGAAGTTATGCTTTTCATCATCAGATCAAGGATTTTAATATTTATCCCAAATTGGGTTTGGATCATTTTTGCTGTCTACCATGATTTTGCTCCCAGGTTCAGGCCTTATCTCTGATACTACAAAAAAGGAAAGATAATAGAAATATAAAAGGGGAAGACGAGAGAGATGCAGAGGGTCTTAAATGCCTTTTCTCCTTGTTTCTGTGTGGGTCAATTGCACAGGGTATTATACACGATGAATTGAGAGAATCATGGCATGAAATAAAAGTTTAGAAGCAGGGAATGACGACTTGGACAACAAAGATAATGTATCATTGATATTGATTATTTATTTAATTCTTGGGAAATCTTGGAATTCATATTTAATGATATACTATCGATGAGAAACATTGCAAAAGTTCAGGAAGAAAATGTAGTTAATAGTTTATATGCTGTGTGGTTTTTCAGTTGCATTTGTATGTGTTATATCTCATGATTTTTGTCTATGATTCAGGCTTTTTCTGGAGTTGATCTTCCATTAGGTTGGAAATGGATTGACAATTGGCATTTGGATACCACATCAGCCAAAAGTGATGGCTGGGTTTATGCTCCTGATGTTAAGAGTTTGAGATGGCCTGAATCCTCTGAGCCA
>JANTPZ010047941.1:3036-15767 GCA_025593235.1 Vachellia pachyceras | reverse complement strand
ATACTTTTTTCCTTCTTTTTCTTTCATCTTTCCTACTTTTTTTCTTTCTCTTTCCTCTTTTCTACTTTTTCTTTCTTCTCTTTCTTCTTTCCTATTTTTCATTTTTTCTCTTTCCTCTTTCCTACCCACTTTTTACCTCGGAATCTGTAAAAGCTAATAACTTCCCAAACATAAATCACTTTTCAAAACCTAAGTTTTACCTTAGAATCTGTAAAAGTTATTTTCAAAATCACATTTAAACAAGCTCTTAGTCAAAGAAACAAGTATACTAACAAAAGTTGATTCAGTTGATAAGACATTAACTTAATTTTCCTACATAGGTTTAAATCCCGATGTCAATGTGAAGATCTTATTGATGACGATATGTATATACATATATAAACACCTTTTGAAGATAGAGGCATGCTTTGACTCTAAAAACTCCTGTAACCTAACTCACATAAACTTTTTTCCTACAAGACAAAAGGGACTTTATCATATTATAGGAAAAAGATCTCAAAATGCATGCTTTTTGTTGATGTTAACATTATAATTATTGTGGGGTAAGGAGAAGAGATTAACTTTAAAGTTCAGTTATGGAGAAATATTTTAAAGTCAAAAAATGTTTCACTTAAGTATGAACAAGACATAATATATGTACTGCAAATTTCATAAGAAACAAGTTATAAATTATTTGCATATTGACTAAATTATATGAAACAGATAATAAAATTGATTGAGATACGTCATAATATACATTGACAGAAGTTAAAAAAAAAAACAGATTAGTGATGGGAATATTACCTAATAAACGTGTTTATATTACGTCACTTGATGAAGGAAATGGTCAAACACATATACAGATATATAAACATATATATATATGTGAAGTTGAAGATGTTGCATGTAGAGATAGATTGGTTAATTATTTCCCCGGGGGGGGACAGCTGGATGAAGTCCTTTCATGCAACATCCCACACGGCTACACCTACACAAACCTCACTTTTCTAATTTTAATTCATACTTTTCTGTACGGTTCATGCGTACACCGCCAATATTGAAATTATATAAATTTTTTTATATATTTTTCCTCAATTTAAAACTTTTGAGTTTTTAGACTTAATTTGAATTCAGTTATTTCCATTTTCAATGAAAGTATTACTCTTCCGTAATTTTATTTATAAATTACTTTCAACATCTGGATGAAGTCCTTTCATGCAACATCCCACACGGCTACACCTACACAAACCTCACTTTTCTAATTTTAATTCGTACTTTTCTGTACGGTTCATGCGTACACCGCCAATATTGAAATTATATAAAGTTTTTATATATTTTTCCTCAACTTAAAACTTTTGAGTTTTTAGACTTAATTTGAATTCAGTTATTTCCATTTTCAATGAAAGTATTACTCTTCCGTAATTTTATTTATAAATTACTTTCAACATATTTTATCTAAATTAAAAATATAAATGTTGCATTATCATAATAAATAAATGGTAAAATTACACACTATTCATATAAAAAATCAATAGTACAATTTATAAATATGATAAAAAAAGTATTCCTTTTAAATAAGATCAAAAGAGCATGAAAATAACATTATATATGTCGTGGGATTAAATTTGCAAGTAAACAGGGGGAGTGATTACGTGTGAATCCCTTTACTCAGAAAAATGTAGGGATGTGGTATTAAAAGATACCTTATATTTATTTTTAAATAAAAATAATAAAATCTAGCACTTCTCGTATCATATTTGAAAATAAAGTTGATATTAAAAACTTGTGTCAAAATTTGACATCAAAGGATCAAAGGTCCGTAATAACGATATTTCAAAATTTAAAAAATAACATATCATTATTAAATTTTGGAGTATCAGCATCACATTTTTTAAATATCAATGTAAAATTATTTAATTGTTCATTTCTTGAAATTTAAGAATGTGTGTACCCTACATTCAAAATTGAACTCATCTTTTGGTTTTTAAGCCATCATTCTCCCAATCTATAATATAAATTTAGGAGAAATTGGGATTAAGGACCTCATGGCGAAAATGTTTGAGAAAATAGACCTCCCTATACGTGCGTTGCACAAAAGGACTACGGCGGGAATATTAAATATTTTTGGATTCAGTTTCAATAACGTAAGTATTTAAGCGTGGCGCTAATTATTAATGAAACACATTTAGTATCAAATTGGAATATTTAGTATCATGAAACACATTTAAGCCTTTTGATTTTGATTATCTTTAATCCCTCCATTTCTTCTTCTTCTTCTTCTTCTTTTTTTGCCTTAAACATCGCAATAAATTTAAATTTCAGCACATATAAGTGTTGGATCCGCATTTTCTAATCATCGTATGATCGTCTATATATCTGATATGGACTGCTCATATTTTTTTTAAATGACAGTTTTTAAATAAAAAATTAATTTTTTAGAAAGTGATAATTAAAATATTATCTTTATTTAAAATTTTATACCCGTTACAATAATAAGTTTCAAGATTCAGAATAAAAATAAATTCATTATGGTTATTTGTACAAATTTGAAATGGTAAAAAAACATTTACACGTTTACAATTGTAGAAAATACATTGTATTTGATGTAATTACTAATTTTTATGAATGAAATTTCCTTTCACTCAAAAAAAAAAAGATGAAGTTTTGAATGAAAAAATCATTAAAAAAAATTACGCGCATCAGATTTTTTTTCTAATGAATAATTAAAGAGGTTAAAATGTTTAAAAACAAAAGAAAAAGTGCATAACACAAAGGTTAAAATGCCAATTAAAAGATGAGAGATAAAATGCTGGCTTTTAACCAATTTTTTTAACCGCAAACTGTAGGTATGCCGTATGTACGTTTTGTTATAAATAATGTGCCAATTTTGGAAATATAGTATAGAAGTATTTTTACTCAAGCCGAGGTAAATATGTGAAGAAGATTATCTCATTTTATGGAAAAACATTGTTAAACATGCGTTTGGTTTCTGCAACCGTTTTGCCAAACACACACAATGACGTGAAGATGTGTCAAATAAAGAAATTCTCACATTTCTTTGGTGAGAAGAATACAAAGGATAAATGAGTTACCTATAGTTTTGGTGGCTTACAAGAGCCAGCTGGAAGATAGGTCTTGTACACACAACGTGTGTGTTTGGGAAATTCGTTGGAAGAAATGAATTACAGCTTTTAAGGTGGTTTTACAGATTTCAAGATGGCTTTTACAGATTTCAAGATGGTCTTGTCTTACATGCACCGTTGGAAAAAATGAATTCCAAACAAGCACGTTACCTCTGGTTATTGGAAGGTAAACAAAGTTGAAAAATTGATTATTCATACCCTGTTTGAAAACTAAAATCGATGACGTAGGAAACGAACCTCTTTGAGCCCGTTCCGAACATGTCCTTCCATTTTCTTGTTTGGTTGATGTCTATGGATTGAGGCTTCCTGGTTGAACGAAGGGTACACTTCATTCTGATTGCTCTTCCTTTGTCTTCCATTTCCTGCACTAAGTTTATTTCTTTTCACTAGTTCTTGCCTCGAGATCATATTGGTGGAGGGATTCATATAATCCTCGAGAGTGATGTTTCCTAAATAAAGAGGGATTGCGGAATATCTTTTAAAAAAATAGAAGTATATCCTTGATACGATTGTAGAAATTAGTCGAGCAATTAGGGCCAGATTGTATAGGGGCCCAATAGGCCCATTGTGTGTCTGTAATTGTGTGTCTGATCTGAACACGTACTGTATATATGTTAGTGTACGCATGGATCAGAATGTATGAACCTTATTCATTTAGTGAAATTTTGTAATTGACTGTTCATCATGGTACCAGAGCAAAAGGTTGCAAACTGAGGTTCATCATCACTGGGTTTGGATAGGGCTAAACTCAAGAAAGAGGGCCCATTCCTAAAGAAATCCATAAAGAAATCAAAGAAAGTGGGCAGGAAGAAAAAAAAAATATTCACCTGCCACTTACACAGATTGGGTCACCACATACAAGAACCCAAGATAGCATTCGGCCATTTCAAGATTGCAAACTAAGAAAGCTTGGTCTCGTGCCACAATCAGAAGCGAAAGCCTGAACCTAAGATAGCGTTCGGCCAATTCAAGATTGCAAACTGAGAAAGCTTGGTCTCGTGCCACAATCAGAAACGAAAGAGAGCGAAGGTTCTCGATTTATCTTAGTCAGTGAGGCGAGGGAATCCTAGCCCTAAACTCCTCTCCTCTGTGACAGCGGAGGTTGCGTCCGGCCACTTCAAGATCAGCTGGGAGAGAGAGCTTACCGTTTGCCACGACCACGAGCGAGAGTTCTTTGCTCAGATTCCGCTGTGCGACGAATCCCAGACCTAAACGCCTTCCATTTGACGGTGAGCGTCCTGCGCAGAAAAGATGGCTGAGAAGAAAGGTGGCGAGGACGCTGGCGGCAACGGGGTGAAGTTCAATCACCCACTATTTCTTCATCCATCCGATATGCAAGGTAATCCTCTTGTCACACAGTTGCTCACTGGAGGGGCTAACTACACCCTATGGAGCCGTGCTATGCGTCTTGCCTTGCAGGGGAAGCACAAACTTGGATTCATTGATGGATCCTGCACTAGAGACAGCCAAGATGCATCACTGCGAGACCAATGGGATCGGTGTAACGCCATCGTGTTGTCTTGGATTCTCAACTCTGTCTCACAAGAACTCCAGAATAGTCTCATATTCTTCCAAGATGTGAAATCTGTATGGGAGGATCTACAGGGCTTTAACAAAGGTAACAGGCTCACGAATTTTTACTCTCCACCGTGAAATCTCGGACTTACGTCAGGGGTCCTCTACTGTATCGAATTATTACACAAAACTCAAAGAGTTGTGGGAGGAGCAATCAGCGATTTTACCTTTGCCTTCCTATAAATGTGAAACGGCTAAAGTGTATACTGAGCGGACACAGCAGCAGAAGCTACTGCAATTTCTTGTCGAATTGAATGAGTCCTTTGCTGCAGCAAGGAGTCAGATATTACTCATGAGCCCCCTCCCCAGCATCAATCAGGCATTTGCCATGGTTGCAGAGGAAGAAGCCCAATGAGCAATTGTGAATACTGGAAAGGGATCACTGGATGGAGTGGCCATGGCTGCCAAAGGGAGAGGCAGAGGTCAAGGTAGAAGCAGAGGAGGTGCACCACCAGAGTGTGCACATTGCCATAAGAAGGGGCATGTCAAAGACAAATGTTGGCACCTTGTCGGTTTTCCCTCTGATTTCAAGGGGTACAGAGGAAGGAACATGGATGACTCAGGAAATATGACTCAATCAGTCAGCAAAGATGCAAGTGTTGTGCCAACAAAGGTAGTAGCACCAACCATAACTCAAGAGCAATATGAAAGGCTTCTTGAGTTTTTGAGGAAAGATGAAGATGTCATGGCTGAAGCACATGCCCTCATGGGCACAGGTTTGGCAAATTCCTCCTCCTTTAACAAAATGCATATTAACTGGGTAATAGATTCAGGAGCTACTACACACTTAGTTAGCGATCTGCATTTGCTTGATAAATGTGATATGTATACTGGACCCATTGCCAATATTCGTATTCCAAATGGTGAAAGAATAGCAGTGACACATGTAGGCACAGTGCATTTTTCAAATGGCTTTAGTCTTGATAATGTATTGTATGCACCAAAATTACAATTCAATTTAATATCTGTTTCGAAACTAACCAAAGAACAACGATGCCTAGTTGCTTTTTTTCCTGATTGTTGCTTAATGCAGGGCCTTCAGGGTGGAAAGATGAAGGCAACTGGTAGACTAGTCGATGGACTTTACATTTTGCAGTGTACTGATGCAAATAGCCCTCGTGTTTCTGCTGTTTTGCCCTCTGATTTTCCTTATGTTATGAGTGCAAATGTTAGTATTCATAAATCTCAGACTATCAAGTTGTTTCATCATCATTTGGGCCATGCACCCTATTCAGTTTTGAAACATTTGAACATTGTTCCAGCTTTGTACACACCAGAACATCCCTGTGAGATTTGTGTACAGTCTAAACAAACTAAATTGCCTTTTACTCCAAGTTGCATTAAATCCAAGGCTTGTTTTGACTTGCTTCACATGGATGTGTGGGGGCCCTATAAGACACCCACACATCAAGGACATCAATTTTTCCTCACTATTGTAGATGATTTTTCTAGAGCCACTTGGGTTTTTTTGTTACACCATAAATCAGATGTTTCTATGCATGTTAAACATTTTTTGTCTTATGTATCTACACAGTTTTCATCTCACGTTAAACGAGTGCGTACTGATAATGGGACTGAATTTGTTAATTCTAATCTAGAAAGTCTTCTTTTAGATAATGGTATTCTTCATGAGAAAACGTGTCCCTATACCCCCGAACAAAATGGGATTGTTGAGCGCAAACACCGCACTTTAATGCAACTTTCTCGCAGTTTGATTCTTCATTCTGGAATACCCATTCATTATTGGGGTGAATGTGTTAAAATGGCTGTTTACTTAGTTAACCGACTGCCCTCACGTATTCTTGGTTTTAAAACACCTTTTGAGAAACTTTATGGGACAACCCCCACGTTTGATAATCTGCATGTTTTTGGTTGTTTGGCCTATACTACTGACCCTACTGTTTATGACAAGTTTCAGGCCCGCTCTCGTGCTTATGTTTTTCTGGGTTATCCCACTGGGCAAAAGGGGTTTCTCTTGCTTGACTTACATTCTCATAGGTTGTTGGTCAGTAGGCATGTTACATTTTTTGAGAATAAATTCCCTTTTCGTGATTGTATGCCTCCTGCCCAAGGGGGAGTCTTTAGTGATTTCAAGCATATGTTCTACTTTGATGCTTTTGATAGTGCATCCTGTACAGGTACAGATTCTTATCTTGACACAAATCCGTTGGGACCCATTCCATATGAAAGGGATGATGCAGCAGTACCCTCTGATGAGCAGCCCCTCGGAGATCCGGCCTTGCCCCCTCTACCAGTTTCACGCGTAAGTAGGGATAGAAGGCCTCCCATTTGGGCCAAAGATTATGTATGTAATCTGGCCGACCATGGCACTGCTCATAGGAAGGGAGGTAATTGTTTGTATCCAATTGAAAATTATATAGGGTATTAACATGTATCACCATCGCACTTTGGGTTTCTAGTGAATGTTGATTCTGTTGTAGAACCACGTAGTTATGAGGAGGCAGCTAAGAACCCTGAATGGATTAAGGCAATGAGCTTAGAAATAGAAGCTCTAGAGAATAATAAAATATGGGACATAGTGCCCCTGCCCAAAGGAAAAAAAGCAATATGGAGTAAATGGGTTTTTAAGGTTAAATACAAATCAAATGGAGAAATAGATAAATACAAGGCACGCTTGGTAGCAAAGGGTTACACACAACGAGAGGGAATTGATTACCATGATACCTTTTCACCAGTGGTTAAAATGGCCACAGTAAGGATTATTCTGAAAATTGCTGCAGTAAATGATTGGAATATATTTCATATGGATGTACATAACGCGTTTTTGCAGGGAGATCTAGATGAAGAGGTGTACATGTCCATACCTCAAGGTTTTCCAAGTGAGGGGGAGAATATGGCATGTAAATTAAAGAAGTCGCTATATGGCTTGAAGCAAGCCTCAAGGCAATGGAATCAAAAATTGTCCTTGGCTTTGCTTCAAGGAGGCTTCAAACAAAGCAAACGTGATTACTCACTCTTCATTAAATCTTTTGATGATAGAATTGTTTTAGTACTTGTGTATGTTGATGACCTACTAGTAACTGGAAGCTCAAACAGTAGGATTGATGAAGTCAAAACTTTTCTGCATGAGCATTTTAAGACTAAAGACTTAGGGGATGTTAAATATTTCTTGGGAATTGAAATGGTCAGATCTGGTGAAGGAATTGCTTTATCTCAACGAAAATATGTGCTAGATTTGCTATGTGACACATGTATGAGTGGATGCAAGCCGCTCAATTTGCCAATGACACCAAACTTGAGATTAAGGGGGTATGAGGAAGGAAAAGATAAGAAAGGAGACTTACTAAAAAACCCAGAGAGATACAGGAAGCTGGTAGGTAGGTTGATATATCTGACTATTACCAGGCCTGATATTTGTTTCGTTGTGTAGGCTTTGAGTCAATACATGCACAATCCAACTAAAGCTCATATGGCGGCTGCGTTCAAAGTCATCCGCTACCTGAAACAAAGCCCAGGAGTTAGTGTCCTTATCAGCTCGAAAGGGAAGCTTGAGCTGGAATGTTTTTGCGATTCAGATTGGGGGGCTTGTGCGACTACACGCAGATCTGTGACGGGATACCTCTTGAAGCTGGGAGGATCGCTCATCGTGTGGAAAAGTAAGAAGCAGGTGACGGTCTCAAGATCTTCAGCAGAGGCAGAGTATAGGGCCTTAGGTTCAGCAGTGGCAGAGGTCGTATGGGTCAAAGGTTTGCTCAAGGAGCTGAATATTGATCACTCATCACCTGTTGGAGTTCACTGTGACAGCAAGGTGGCAATTCACATTGCCAACAATCCAGTCTTCCATGAAAGGACCAAACACATAGAAATTGATCTTCATTTTGTTAGGGAAAAGTTGCAGAGTAAACTGATTTATTTGAGACATTTTAAATCTGCTCATCAAGAGGCAGACCTTCTTACCAAAGCTGTTAGTAAACATGTGCAGAGTAGATTGCTTAACAAGTTGAGTGCTTTGAATTTTTACAGACCTCAACTTGAGGGGGAGTGTAGAAATTAGTCAAGCAATTAGGGCCAGATTGTATAGGGGCCCAATAGGCCCATTGTGTGTCTGTAATTGTGTGTCTGATCTGAACACGTACTGTATATATGTTAGTGTACACATGGATTAGAATGTATGAACCTTATTCATTTAGTGAAATTTTGTAATTGACTGTTCATCAACGATTCGGATCAATTTGCCAATTTGTTTGCCCTTGTTCTGTGTTTTCTTTTCTTTTTCTTTTTTTGAATAATAAAGTAAGCAAAGCTTGAGTAAAGTCAATTACATAGCAACAAGACCGGGGGAAGCGTTCCCCAAGTATGCCCCCAAATCAAGGTAAAGATAATCTAGATAATAACTAGGTGGTTCTTGAGATAAACATACCCTGGGCCTGAAGAATGACCATTCTTCGTGAGAATATCCGTACAGCCAAGTGCATCCCTGTGACAATGTATGATCTCCAGCTCCCATCTCCTCATAATGAGAGAGTGTATATTAGTGATTACCTGGTGTAGCGGATAAGATAATCCACATTCAGATAATATGAGTTGTATCGCCTCTAGAGAGTCCATGTAGAGCTTCACCTTATCCAGACCTTTATCTAAGCATAGCAACAGTCCCTCTTCAATGGTGAGCAGCTCTGCTTTCGTAGGTGCTGCAAAACCAAGACTCGCCTGAAACCCCCCTCCAGTTGCCATGATCATCCCGAACAATACCTCCACACGCTGCATGCTGATGTTGATTAACAAATCCATCAACATCAACGCACATATGACCAGTAGGGGGTAGGCTCCACTTGCAGTTCACTCGATCATGGATTTGATATATTGCATGCTTATAACGCCCATCTTCAACCCCTTCTATGAGATTGTTGATACATCTGACGATCAGCTCATCTTCAACCCCTTGTGCTATATTTTCTGTCCGTGATTGCCAACACTTCTTGCTGTGTATGTGTAATTAGCCAGCGAAATCTAGGTTCTTTTGTAAAATTAATTTTTTGAATGAGTCCTCATCCCCAATTTTCCCTAGCACTCAACTTAAAAAACTTATACTACCTTGCCTCCCTTGATTGATATAAGAATTAAAGAGCTAATCTATGTAAATTAAAGAAATTATTTAAATTAACTGGTAATAAATATTAATTGATTTTTCTAAAATATCTTCTTTCATCGTAATTACCATGGATGCGTGAAAAACTCTAATGTGTACAATCAATAAGATAATTTGAAAAAATATTATAAAACTGAAAAATCAAATAGATTAAAATCTTATAATCATGATTAAATTCAATATCTAACTAACTTATATAACCTACTGCGAATTAGCTGGTAGTCTAAGTCTCGGTACTAACTAAATATTTGCTGTGTTCCATTTTTTTTTTAAGAAAAGAGCGAAAGCTTTTGACCCGGTCAAAAGATCACGTGTATCTATGTGAGTATTTTTTTTATTATTAAATAATAAGACATCGGCAAACTTCTAATTTTCCTCCCAAGCATCTTTCTATTTCTATTAATAATTATGTCAGAGTTAAATAGAAGAAGTTCAAGACAAAATTATTTTCAACAATATTGACTAACACATTTTGTGTAACTATTATATGGTCCAAAACTAAGTTACATTTTAGGACAATCGGTGAAATGACTTCGCTGTTATTGTGGTAGGTAGGTACAGCACCGCCCATATGGTTTGTTTTGGGAATGGTGAAGTTTTCTTTTGGTGTATAATTAGAGTTAGTTGGCAAAAAAAATATTAATAGAATTGAAATTAAAAGCTGTTGATCTTAAAATGTATAGGATAGTATAGTTAAAGGCAAAATATAATTATTTAATGAATCAAACTTAGGGAAATGTACACTGTAAAGAGATTTTTGAAACATTATAAGTTGTAAATATTGTGTCCGTTTGGGAAAGCAGGTAGATAAATACTTTTACGAAAGTCGAGGTAAATATGTGAAGGAGATCATCTCGTTTTACGGAAAAACATTGTTGAACGTGTGTTTGGCTTTAACAATTGTGTGTCTGTTTAGGAATACGGTTGAAAAGTACTTTTACGCCGGTCGAAGTAAATATGTGAAATAGATTATCTCATTTTGCAGAAAAATACTGTTAAACGTGATTTTGGGAAGTAAATAAATTTTCCAAACAAAGACCATTTTAACCAACAAGCCCATTATATATATCATAAAATGTATGAGGACTCTGGTATTACTAAAATTTAAGAATTTATAAGAAACTAATGCACTACGGAGCATGCTCAAGCTTTCTAGAAAGTTTAGTTAAACTAATTCGACAAGTTTGACCATATTATAGATTTATAAAATTATACAAAATTGTAATTTTATAATGATTTACGTGATTATGACCTATTTTTAATTGGCTTTAAATTGGGAGATTTATGATTAAAAAAGGCCTATGATATGTTACAAGTTAGATTCAGACCAACTTATTACAAGAAACATAGACATGGCTACATCAAATATATTTCTCACACACTTCATTCTCTCTTATCATAATAAGTAAGGGTAATTTTTTAAAATAAACCATATTTTCTTCCTCTAACCCATTAGATATGAATTATTCAAATTTGATTTTTTTTATTTTTATGAAAAAAATTATTTTAAAGTTTATAAAATCTAAATAAAATTGATTTCTTAATCATCATATTTTCAAATAATGAATTTTTATTAAAAAATTGATAATTTAAAAAATCAAATATGATGGTTTAGATCTAAGGGGCTGTGAAAGCTTATCACTTTAATAGACGTCCTAACCGAGCCCATTTTTCTATATACTTAAGCATACCAGATTTTCCCCCCTTTTTCAAGTGATGATCTTATTGATCACGTGGCTATCTAATTGATTAAAAGTTGAAACTTTTTTATTTTGCCAACTGCATGAAACTATATCAAGTCTTAAAAGTTGCTTTCGAAATCACATCAGTTAATGTACGCACCTATCACAAATTCCCAATTAATTAATTAATGCAAAAAATTTTGGCTTCCCTCGTTCATTGCCAGCAGTCTCCCACCTGCGTAGCTACTGCGAAGCTTACTTCTTTCTCTAAACCAAAGACTTCATTGCATGGCAATGAACACTGCCAACACGTCAATATACTGTAGGTGGACTCCACCATATATATGTGTGCGCGCGCATATCTATATATATATCTATATCGTCACTTCTACGTCCATTCACGCTCACTCGATCTTTTCTTACCAAACCCCATTTCTCTGATCACCATGGAAGAAGAAGGCAACACCAGCAGCACACAGAGATGTTCCATGGATTCTCCGGCTCCGGCGCCATCTTACCGTGGGGTTCGCAAGCGAAAATGGGGTAAATGGGTGTCGGAGATCCGTGAGCCCGGCAAGAAAACTCGGATTTGGTTAGGAAGCTATGAGGCGCCAGAAATGGCGGCCGCGGCATATGACGTTGCGGCCTCGCACTTCCGAGGGCAATCGGCACGGCTTAACTTCCCAGAGTTCGGTGGAGTATTTCCACGGCCGGCGAGCTCTGGAGCGGAAGACGTTCGGTCCGCGGCTCAACAAGCGGCATTGATAATGAGGAGACCGGCGTTGAGGTGTCAATCAACAAGAGAGACGGAGGAAGGCGGCATTGTAGGTCCGGCCACGGTGGGGCTGTCGGCGAGCCAGATTGAGGCAATCAATGAGTGGCCATTGGATTCACCAAAAATGTGGATGCAAATGGCTGAAGCTCTCATCATATCAGAGTTTGATGAGTCCATGGCATTATCCAAAAACAACGTCAACGATGAGAATGAATTATCGGAATTGACGAGTTGGGAAGAAATAGAGGATGATTCTATATGGCATTTCTAATTCAATTAAAGTTCATTAATATATATATATATATGATACTAATAAATTAAATTAATTATAGGGAAATTTACTGTTGAGTCCCACATAAGGGACTTATTTATCAAATGGTCCCAAGTTTTAAAATATTTATCAAATGGTCCCAGAGGTGTTGTCAATTTAGCGCATGGTGTTGTCAAGGGTTGTCACGTGACAACAC
>JANTPZ010047907.1:3069-19780 GCA_025593235.1 Vachellia pachyceras | reverse complement strand
GGAGAGAGATGAGAAAGATGAGAGGATTGAAGAAGGAAGAGTGAGTGATTCCCATTTAAATAGATTTTCCATATGCATTACAACCATTTGTATTAATCCTCTATTTATGGGTATCAAACCCTTCTAAAAGTTACGATGTCATAAGCATAAAAATTGATTTACATCATGATATAACGTATAGGCATCGGAGGTTATATTATTTAATCATGAGATGGAATATTAAGGATCTATGTAGTTATCAACATCCATGCCACAATATTTATAAGAAAAACTGGGTTTTGTTTATTATGAACGAGCTAAAGTATCTTTTTGAATGTTTGAGGTATCAGAGAAAGATGATGGCGAAAATCAGAATTGGCATGTTGTTCAATGCTCTTAAAATTTTTTTTGAATTAGAATAGAATATTAATTTTAAAAGAAATTTGCTCTATGATCTATCAGCAAAACTGATACAAGTATGGCATGGTTACTAAAATAAATGAACATGCAAAAAAAAATATAATGAATGTAAAAATTACAATAAATATAAATTGCAAAGGTCAAATTGAATGAAATAATACAAACCCAGAATTTTTCTTCCCATTACGAAGTGAATTCTTCATTGTTTTTTTCTGGAAGCATGTAACAAAGATAGTGGTAAACTGCATCGCTCAATTTAAAAAGATAAATGATGATAAGTAATGTTAGATTTAGCTTTTGGAAGTACTTGTTATTATTATTATTTAAAATTTTACTTTCATTTCATATAATTCTAATTGTTATTTCTTAAAGTGAAGTTCTTAATCCTATGATCATCCCCTTTTAACAAATCTCCTATCACCGCAACCTACACCAGAGTTACAATGGATGGGGTTAGATGATGATGGTGATGTCGCCGGACCTAAATACAATTCTCCTTAATGCTGATGATATATCAAAATGGGAAAATCCATCAAGCATAATACTAAGCTTGTCTGATAACGCGGTGGAGAAGTATTTTTATGTAAATCAAGATAAATATATGAAGGAGATTATCTCATTGTATGGAAAAACACTCTTGAACGGGCTTTTGACTTTTCCAAACGGAATGCCAACTATGCCCACTGCATCAAACCACCTGGACCAATTTGGAATAATGAAATACCCCTGATTTGCACCAATGGTCAAATTGTGGGACTTCATTATTTGTGTTTCTGAATTTCCTAAAGTGAGCAATTACGATTACCAAAGTTGGAAATCACAAGACTAAAATCGGAAATGGTGAGCTACTACTCATTTCTCTAAAATCGTTTCTCTAAATTTCATAAACTGAAGGGGCAATCATGATATGAAATTTGAAAATAGTAAAAAAACTAAAATTAGAACTGATTAGTCGCAATGGAGTCCATTATTTTTTGAAGTCTGGATGAGTTTGTTATACATTTCCATGGATTTCCTAAGCAGAAGTGGGCAATCTTATCAGTGGCATCCTTTTCAAGATTTCATTATTCCAAATAGGTCCATGTGGTGTGATATGATATTATGTTTATTAGGCATTCTAATATGTCTTTTACCAGTTTCTCTAAATTTTATAAAATAGAAGTGTGGACGAGTCTGTTGTTTATTTCTCTAAATTTTATAAAATAGAAGTGGACATTCATGATACTAAAGTAATCTCAGCCCAGGGGTTGGTCCGACTGGTTGACAAGGGGAAAGTAAGGCGCCGCGTACCCATCAGTTTTTGGGCTCGAACCCTGAGAAGTCCCGGCGCACTCCGGGGTGACCCCGGATTAGTCTAGGTCCGAAAGGATCCGGGATACCGGGGTGAAATTCCATATTTCCCACTCAAAAAAAAAAAGTTGAAAATCTCAAAACTAAAGTTCAAAATGGTTGGTCATAAGGTTCATTTGCAACTTCAGTTTCAAGATTTCCGATTTTAGTATATCTTGATTGCCCAATCCTGTTTAGAAAATTTAGAGAAACAAATAACAAACCCCAACAATTTGGCCATTTGTACAAATAATGGGTAGTGGCATCTTTTTCAAGATTTCATTATTCCAAATCAGTCCATGTGGTCTGATATGATATCGGGTCCTTTTGGATAACCCGTTGGGAAAACGGACACAAATTCCAAGGTAGTTTATGTGAGAGGAATTTTGTCTAGATAAGCGTACCTGTTGGTCAAAATGGCTTACCAAACAGAGCCATTATGTTTATGAGGCACTCTAATATCTTTTACCAGTTTCAAAGGTATTTTTATATGATTTTCCCTTTCAAAATCTAGCAAAGAAAGTTAATTCCAAATAAGTTCTTAGAAACTGCCATTAGGAATAAGGCATTTTTTGTTTTTTTTTTTGGCTAAGTACAAGTTTCCTCAAATTAGAGACAATCAGTAATCTTGTTTAAAGCACGGTCAATCACTACATGTAAGTTTCTTCTTTTAACAAAAATTCAAATTTTAATTCATCACATTGTATCTATTAGATCCTTCATAAGACATTTCTTTTTTATAAGTGAGGCAATTTTTTTTTCAAACATAGATAACCTCCTATTGGAAGCAATCTTATTCAATATATTATCGAACACTAAATGTAAGCACATATATCTTGTAGAATTCCAATTTTAGTTCACTATGTTACGAAGAAATAACTCTTTCTACTATATCTAACCCCGTACGAAGAGAGCCAATTTTTATGGTACAAAAGAAGGCTTAAAGTCTTAAAAAAAAAAGTAATACTCAATCTAATCTACTGGAGAATTAAATCGCGTACACTTATTAATAATTCAACACTTTTTAGCATGTAAAAGCATGATTTGAGTTTAGAGTATACAGATTGGCGAAAACTTTCAACAAGATTCAAGACAATGGTTTGAAATTTTGAAACCATGTTTTCAAAAAATCCATTATTTCCTGCCTTTTTATGCTTTTATATGATTGTTGGAGTCATTTATATAGCTATCATAAATGCTCCAACAAAAATACCCTCTCTTTCCCTTTCATAATAAATTTGTATTGGGTTAAAATATACTTTTATTTCAAAAGTTTTCTTTTATTCAATGTTACCTTAAAAGTTTTAAATAGAAGTAATATTGATTCGGATGTTTTAAATAAGACCAATATCACCTTTAACATTACAAAGTGTTAAGTTTGACCATTAATTTTGTCCTAAATTACTGACATGACATCTTCAATTTGATCATTAGTAAATAGATGGTGTTTGAGGCTATTTAGTTGGGTAAAATTGCTTCATTTTTTAATTTTCAGGGTAAAATTATATCCAAAAAACTTCCACAGCTAAACGCTTCTGAGTGAAAACTTTTAGAGCAAAATGGACCTCAACCCATTTTTATTAAATAATATGAATGAAATTTTTTGCATAAAATATATTGAATGATATTTAATTAATATGCATTTTAATTATTATTTATATATAAATATTACATTGCTCTTACTTGCATATGCACATATTTATTTATAACTTCAAACAAAAATAAAAATTAAATCTTGTTCTTTATAATTATTACAACTATCCACACTTTCATTTTACCAAAAATACATTTGTCATAAAATATATTCCATTCAAAATCTATTATCTGAAATCACTTTTATGATTTTTAAGAAGCTATTTTCTAAAATTAATTAAAAAAGCATACCCTCATAGCCTCTTGACACCAGTTGCTTGTTCAAATAATTGGAGGATTGGTATAAGTGATGGCCTGGATGAATATGTGGTCTGAACTCTTTGCCACGGCATGTTGGTACATATGGAACAAAATTTTGTGAGGTCGCCACAGCAAGGAGAAATTATCCTGCAGCAAATGAAACACTATAAAAAGAGATGGGATGGAGACACATTCCAGGAGCTTCAAGAACAACTAATTATGATCTCATGGAAACCCCCACGAACAGGCTGATATAAAGCTCAACTCGGATGGATGGAGCACTATCAATGGAGGAGCAGGATGTGGTGGACTTACCAGAGGAGACTGTGGAGAATGGATAAATGCGTTTTCTATCAAACTACCCCCAATGTGAAGCAAGAATTGCATAAGCATGGGGGATTTCTGAAGGACTTCAAATCTGTTGGCAGCTAGGATTCAAGAGGACTGGAGTGGAGTCAGATGCGCTACAAGTGGTAGAAGAACTCAACAGATAGCAACCCATACAGGCACACATCGAGCTAACAAAGCGGATGAGGGATTTACTGCATCGAAATTGGCAAAGTGCAGATAAAACATGTATATCGTGAAGGAAACAGATAAGCGGTTAGAGTAGCGTCATTGGCTATTCATCAACAACTCAAGAATGTATTGGTTCACAAACCCAAGGGAAAGTTGAGGAGATGTTAAGAGTGCACCCTGCAGGGGTAGAGCTACCTAGCAGATTGATCATGTACTACTACTAGTGTCTGGGCGTTACCCCTTCTTTTCACCCAACAAAAAAATAATTGGAGGATTGGTGCAATCCTACCCTATGATAAGTGAACCCCTAGCTTCCTTTGGGAGTAGAAGATACGATCGTTCCAACTGTTGATAATTTTTTTTTAAAAAAAAGCCTCGACATTAACCTGCAATAGAGACCCTTATGAAGGAACCAATGGATGCCTCCAGTCCTGAACATGAAAATAGAGATAGCTTGATAAGACAGATCTAAGCTTTTCGCGCTATTGAAAATAAACATAACTGAATAAAATAAACAACACTTAAAAGCAACATATGTGTGAGAAGCCTAAAGTGTGAATGACATCCAAACATGGCACCACCACCCATTCCATGTTGGACGCTGAAGACTTCACTCATAATGTGATCAAACGAGCTTTTTTTTGCACAAAGTTCGAGCAAACCCTGGGAGCTCTCCACGACTGCTCCGACCAAGTCAGCACCTTTATCCATTCCATGACCCTCATGCATTTCTTCTACTTCTTACTCTACCAAGATGTCCGTTTGCACCAGCAAAAGGCGTTTGAGTTGATTAATAACATCATTAATTTCCCTTTCACAATACCCAAACAGATCTTTCACTACCAGAGAAGGCATAAATTCCCATTTATGATTCAGTGTCCAGTTGAAGTATCCCGAACCAAACATAAGGATATTCAAACCATCGAGAAGAACCTAGCCGAATGCTTGTATACTCTACATCCTCCGCTACTGGTTGAATGCTATCATCTGCTAAGTTGTGTTTTAGAATGATCAAAATGTCACCAACTGTGATAAGAAACTTGAAACAGCCTACAGAGCGCCACTTATTAGGAACAAGCAGAGAGCCAACTTCTTCTATTTATAATCTTGAACTTCTAGTAATCCTCCTTCTCGCTATATGTTGTTTCTTCAAGGTTGCGAGCTGATGTTTGCATTGCTTGTTGCATGAGGGGTGCCTCTTGGCTAGTAGAGTGAGGCTTGCAAGATAAAAGTTAAGGGTGACAAACGTTAAACGCTGGCACCTCAAGAAGATAAAAATTGAGTTATTGTGATGCACATGATCAACTGGAATCAGATGGAGCCCTTTGGAAATTTTGCAGCTTCTGAAATCATAAGTTATAATCTTAGATCTCTTGGCCTCATGATTATTCACTTCAGAAATTTGCAGCTTCCTCTTCTTTATGTCTTTCTTCATAGTTGCCAAGATATGCACAGTGCCACGTCTCTATTGGCTCCTTGCCATCACAGATCCTAGGCATGGGTGGTGGCATATAAGCTTTCAATAATGATACCCATATTTCTATTAAAATAGTAATTAGATCCGTCGAAGTTGATACGAGCCACCTTAGGCCCAAGAAACGCGGTTTGCCATGCTATGACCAATCTGACGACGGTTAATGCAATAGCTATCAATCAATATGCTCAGAAAGATATGGAGTGAGCCTTTCGCCAGACTGGATTTTTGGAGATAGGCATGCTCTTAAGTTTACTTATAAGGTGCAACTTTTATTCTTGAACCTCTCAAATTTGAAGCACTAAAACTGTCCTGATCCAAGCAAAATCCCCTCTTGTTTTCGAGCACACGATCCACTACTTCAGTGTGATAATCCAATGGAATTCTTAACAGTTGTGCCCATACATATTGATTGAAGGAAAAGAAACCTTTGCAATTGGCATGTTAGGACACCACTCGTAAACAGCAAGTGCTAAACCTTGAAGCATCCATGTACCTTTTTTCAGCATCATTGTCTTATCTCAAATGTCTCAAAAGAAAATAAAAATGATTCTGAGCTTGTTGAGTAATTCTAACAATGCTTGGAACATGCCAGAGTAATACAATACTAATTATTGAAGCTTAGATGCATAGACTTGCATGTTTCCCACCACCTTGCAAAATAAGTCATGTTGCCAGCAATATGAGAAGTGTTTCTCAGTACAAGATGGGAGCAACAAGGTGTAAGAAAGCCAAGACCACACAAGAAATGCCAAAGCAATCAGATCCGTAATCAGCAAACAAAAGAACCAGGAGTTAGTTTAACTGACGCAGATTTGTGATTGTGAACCAATCTAACACCAAGAAGAGAAGCAATCAAAAACCTGCCACAGTAGCCATGAAACATGCCGCAACCTAAGTTCAGCACCGCCTTATTAAAGAGAATTTCTCTCCCCTGTAGGACTAAACATTTCAAAAGACAAATTTGAAATTCACATATTTCAGGAAAATTTATGCCATTCTCCCTTAATTCAATGTAGCATTCCTTTCATCTCTCAAATCTCAATCACTCTTAACAATAAACCCTTTACAATATCAAGATTTAGATATAGATCAATCAATTCCTCTCCACCCCCTAAACCAAAACAGCAAATAAACCCACAATCTTAAATCTTAAGTGGTAAAAAACCGCACTATTCACAAACTGTTAACAATATGATTCCAAATTTCGTTATACCCACTCAAGATAATTGTATTAAAATTTGATATTTCACTTGTTCGTAAATAAAATGTTGGGCAAATGAAAATTTAGTAATTTTCAATAAAGATATTATTAATCAACATAGTAGAGGCCCTTTAGAACATAGTGAAATAACATCTAGGTCCTAAGAGAACTGTAGTGA
This sequence comes from Vachellia pachyceras, assembly GCA_025593235.1. Taxonomy (NCBI): domain Eukaryota; kingdom Viridiplantae; phylum Streptophyta; class Magnoliopsida; order Fabales; family Fabaceae; genus Vachellia; species Vachellia pachyceras. The sequence goes on along the minus strand of JANTPZ010047907.1, from coordinate 12,784 downwards.
GACTTAATATTTTCTTATAAATAAGTTGTCATTTTCCTTAAGATGTTAAGAAAATAAAATGATTACATTTCTCTATTGATGAATACAAGTATTGGAATGTGCTCAAAATTCAGATAGTTTTATATGAGGAGAGGGTCTACACCACATATATTTGGAAATGTTTACAAATAAAGAATGAAAGTTAACTGAATGAAAATTGGGAACATTAAGGTAATGCTTGTATTGAATACTAATAGACTCTAGCGATGCTTCCTTGTGGATTTTATTGTCGCGTGCCCAGTTTCCCCCAAATGTTTATGCAATTGATTCCTGTCAATCACACAATTAAACATTCTATCAATCACAATTTATTTTTCCAACCAATCACGATTAAATATAATATATCAATATAGCTAGTACATTTAAAATGAAAAATAAATTTAAGCATAATACACACGAGATAAGTTACCTTGACTCAAACTCCTCTCCACAAGCCTCACAGATATTGGCAAGATTCTTGGATGTCCCCTTCAGCGGGATACAAATTAAGAATAATAAGAAATCAGAGTAAAGTGAAAGAGACAAGCTAATTTGTAAGACATGACAAAACCAAAAAAATCTGCTACAAACAAGACACTAATTTATCTGCTTTAATGTCTTAATTTTTCAACCTGTGAATGCTAACAATAACATAAAAAATGGAAGTATGAAGAATCATAGAAGGCTGTCACCGTGTCAACAAAACAATCCAATTTTACGGAAGCAAAAATAGCATTTAATAGACTGCACAATTTCAAGTTCAAGGGATTACACAGAACAATAGAAACACTATTATAAAACTAACCAAGCTACACATCTCACAACAGAAGGATTGTGAAAAAGCTTGTTGTCAAATTGTTACCTTGGCTTTTCTTGTTTTGCACAAATTTTTTCCATTGGTTATTGTATCCTTTGCAGCTCCTTTTCTATCAATAGGTTTAGTCTTCTTATCTCTACGGACCTGCTCATTTTCTGTAATATTATTCTCATTTTCCACATTATATGGGGAAAAGTCTTCTGCCTGAGATGCATCGCCATTAATATTTTTTTCATTATGAAAATTACTGTTACCAGTAGTCACCTTCAACCCTTCACTATTTTTTCTTCCTTTCTCCTTTTTATCTACACGTTTCTTTCTTGAATTCTTTCGGTTGTCATATTCCATAGAGCCAACCTCATCACTCTCAATATCATTTTGAGATGTACTCACTGAAGCCTTGTGCTCCTGCCTTGGGGCACCAGTTTTCCTGCTCCTTTGCCCAGCCAGCATTGCTTCAAGAACACCCAATTCATCATCATCTTCTCCATCAAAATCCACCGAGATGCTGGCCGCCTCCTCCTCCTCTTCATTCAACTCAACCCCATTTGTTGTCACCTCCTCTGCAACATTTAGACCATCTCTAATTCTCCCTTTTAAATCGTCAATCTCATTATCAGCGCTCCCAGATATATCATCATCTATTCCAATTTTGTCTTCATAACTTTCTGAGCTCACATTTCCTTCTCTTTCTTCTGCCTCCAGTTCTTCCACCTCTTGCACATCCTCTTCATCATCAAGCGAATCCCTAAATTCCGCAACTTTCTCCTTATGCTTCTTTGATTGCTCATGATTCTTCCATTGCTTCTCACTCTTGAACTTCTTACCACAAAGTACACAATAAAACTCATTCCTAGCATTCTTCTTTTTACTCCCCTCATCAAACCAATCAGCCTCATCTTCTCCATCCTCCTCCACTGTGACCCACTCAGGCTCTTCGTATAACATTGCTCTCTCCTTTTTCTCCTTCTCCAACTGCCTCTTCCTCTCCCTCTCCTCCTCTTTCTTCTTTTCCATCTCCATACTCTTCTTCATCTTCATATCAATCACCCTTTTATCCCTCTTCTTGACAAATTCAGCCAACTTCCGCACTGTGTCATTGTACTCTTTCTTTGCCTTCTTTCTGATCTTGCTGTTCTCTTCCTCCATAAGACGCCTTGACTTCCGGTTAGGACCAGCCATGACATCATACTCATCCACCCAACAAAAATCCATAACTGTTGAAAATCCCAGCCAGTAATTGTAAAATGCTGTCACTTGAGCATAAGGGCTATCCAAATTACCCATTATTGGGGCTTGTCGAACCACATCAATACCTGGTCCTAATTTCTTAGCAAAGTTAATTTCAGTGACATGAATTTTATCAAAAACATCAGAATAAACCTTGTAGAATCCCTTGCCAGCATCCGAATATCCAGAATAAACATTGGTAGAGAAGAAGGAAAACAGGTCTGGCATGAACGAGTTTCTGACTGAGTTGGGATCAGAAAAGAGAATCTGAGACCGGTGGGAATCGTACCATGCTCGCTCTTTAGGGTCAGAAAGGACTTCATAGGCATGTTGGAGCTCCTGGAATTGAGCTGTGGCGTCAGCCTGTGATAAGCCAGATTTGACAAGCTTGTCAGGGTGGCGCTGAAGGGCGAGACGCCTATATGCTGACCGTATTTCATCAGGAGTACAGTCTCGCTGGAGGCCAAGGACCTCATAGTGGCATCGAATCCCTGCTGACATGGTTGTTTTCTGAATCTACGTTTCTTTTGGTATATGGTTTTAAACTTGAGTGATGTATGAGTAACGAATGGAATTGAATGAAGAATAGTATCAAAAACTGTAAAAGAAAAATAGCAGTGAATCTGAGATTTTTGATATAAAATTTTGAAGACTCGGATTGAATGAACAGAGCCGCATGAACTACACCTCCTTTATATTCTGCAACAAAAAGAAACAAATTAATCCTACAATATGGACGAAAATGGAGCACCAATCAATTTTACTTCTAAAAAACTACACCCTTACATCGACAAATAAAAACAAAGACCCCAACTGGCATAGGTGGACCTATCTTACACTCGGTGGGGGCACCTGCCCCAGCTTAAACACTGAAATCTTTGAAATATGCATAGTCTATACAATACCCTTCTAGTTTCTGTTCCAGATAATTTGACAAAACTAGAACCAAATCATTTACAAGATCTTACATCACAAATACCTTGACAGTTTTTTAAATTGACGATAAATAAAAAGATTAATAAACAGAATACCAGTACACAGCAAATCCAAAGCATACAACTCGCTAGTAATCAAAAAGAAGAGGGCAGAAGCACAATAGCCAATTACACCCCATTCAAGCAAAAACTCGCAAAAAAAAACTCAATCTGTGAATATTCCCAAATTCAAAAGCGTCAATATTCAAACGCTTATACAACCAGAGGCAAAGCCAAATAAAGGTGAAACTTTAAAACAAAGCAAGAACAACCACGCAGGGAACAAATTCAAAGCAAGATTAAACAAATCAATCTCACAGGATTTTGGGAGTAGAAAAGGGCCTAGGGTTCGAACCTTCTTCACTACTTGCCCGAGAACAACCGCGCAGGTCTGACAGCGGTGGACGTCGTCCGACGGAGCGTGGAATGCTCGTTCGGTGACGAAGAAAAATGAATCCGTCACTCACGAAGCAAAAACTAGTTCGGCGTTCGAACCTTGCTTGTTCGTCGGGGTTATATTGCAGGGATAATTTGACTGCGTCGAGAACTACTGGCTAGTTTGGTACAATTTTAATAGAAATAGAAATAAATATGGAGGTGGATGTGAATTTTACAAACTTTTGATATGTTATGGAAATAGAATCTAATTTTTATACAAAAAGACTAAAATACTCTTTTATATTTAAAAAGAAAAAAACGTTTCACCGTCTCGTCTTCTTCCCTTCATCTGCATCTCCGTCGCTGAGGTCACAGTCTCCGTCGTTGAGGTCGCGTCTCCGTCTCCATCGCTAAGGTCGTCATCTTCGTCGCTGGAGGTCGGCTTCTTCATCGTGGTTGAAGACGAAGCCATCGCCGGAGGTATATCGAATGGTCGAAGATAAAGCCATCGTGAATGGTCAAAGATGAAGCCGTCATCGATGGTCGGAGATGCTCGCCGGTGCCGTCATCGATGGTCGGAGATGCTCGCTGGTCGAAGACAAAGCATGAAAATCGAACGGATCTGGAAGGACAAAAATGGCTTTATGGATATGGAATTGTAAAACTAAAGTTGAGGGATGAAATTGAAAAAGTGGTTTTGGTGGATATGGAAATTTCCATCCTACCAAACATAATTGTGTGATGGAATTGGACTTCATTTCCATTTCCCATATGCCCAATTCCATCATACCAAACAGGGCTTAAGGCCCTTTTGTTATAATGGAATTAGATTATGTGGGGATGGAGATAGAGATAAAGATGGAGATGAGTTTTAAAATATGTTTGGTATATCATGGAATCTAATTTTCATATGAAAATACTAAAATGCCCTTTTATATTTAAAAGTAAAAAAATTTAACTCTTCCCAAAAACAAAAAAATCTTTGTCTACTACCTATTGTTCCATAAAATTTAACTCTTCCCAAAAACATAAAAATTTGGGATATAGAATTGCAAAATTGAACTTTTATCATGGAATCAATTTCCATTCATTTTGATGGAATTGGCTTCCATGTGAAAACCAATTTCATGGTACCAAACATACAATTTTTATGGAGATCAATTCTATTTCCATTTCCTTACCTCTAATTCCATCATACCAAACGAGGCATAATTACTCAAATAACAAATTTTTCACTAGAGAGTGCACTTTTAAATTTAAAATCTATATATTATTTAGGATTTTGGATTTACTTAATGTCAAATTTGAGCATTGACTGATCAGGAATTTTGAGATGAGAGTGAAATGATAATATTACTCTAATTTAATATTAGGTAAATTTAGAATTTTGATTTATACAGTACTGTCTTCTTTTAATACCAAAAATAAAATATCTTTTTTATAAATTTAATTTATAAAATACATATCACAATTTGAATATAAAACATTTAATTCAAATTTCAAATAATACTACTCAAACATATATAATACAGATCATAAACATTAAATTCAAACATTACAATTCAAATTAAATATAAACTACAAATCAAGTTAACAAGAATCATTCAATATTATTTATGTTTACATAAAATTGTCCATGTTATAAAATGTGGGAGTTTGAGAGCAGAAGAGAATAGAAGAAGAGATTGAGAGAAGGGAAGAGATGAGAGGAATGAAGAGAATCTCATAAAATGAAAAGAGAAAAGAATGGAAAGTCTATATTCATTGTGGTTATGCCTTCTATTTATAGGCATAAATTTACATCACGGTAAACACTATAAAAGATTAAATAAGATAATAAGGGGATATAAAATACAATTGGGAATAATGGGAGATATGGATATCCACATAATAATATTTATAACACTCCCCATTGGATGTCCATGATTAAACATATGCCTCATTAAAAACCTCTCTAGAAAAACCTAGTGGGACAAAACCTAGATAAGGAAAAAAAAGAGTACAATGTTTATAGATACACATCTTAATGCTGCCTCATTAAAAACCTTTCTAGGAAAACCCAGTGGGACAAAACCTAGATAAAGAAAAAAAGAGTACAGCGTGTATCGACTCCCCCTCTTAACAACATTACTCAATATCCCTAAGTCTACAAAGTAACTTGATGAATAAAGATGCTATATTTTCACTAGAACGGATTTACATAATGATAATTTCAGTTCCTTTTGAAAGGTCGTAATTGTAGAACTTTAGTAAAATAAGTTTCACTCTATAGCACTTGATATAGATGTACCTACACACATGAACAAGTATGATAAACAGTATATGCATAAATGGTCAGCTCATACTCAGACATACCTGATTATGATAACCCTTATATTCACAGTATCTCAGAGACAACGAATAATACATTTTACTCTATTTTAATGTATCAGTGATCCTAAAGAAATATCATACTAGAAGATTAACGATAAATAATATGTTATGGTCAGTGAAATTAACAAGGATATATAAGTGCTTTAAAAGCACTTAATCATAGTACTTTTAGATCAATTAGTTATTCATCTCCCCCTTTGTTAATTTCCCGAGGCATAGAAACTTTTACAAACTCACAGGCAATCATTTGCCTTTTTAGAACTCTTCAGGAATTTTAAAAATGCACTTCAATTGCTTCAAGTCATATCAAGACTTGTTTAGCTCAAGTCAATATTATTCTTGAGAACTTGCATTTGATGCTTCTGGCATCACGGGTCCTTTAGGGACCCTCGTATAAATGATGCTGCCAAGTTTCATATGAAAGTATAACCATAGCATTTAGGAGGCATAATTCAAGCCCTTTATTGGCTATATGGTTAATCAAATAATGAAAAACATTCATATTCACTACTAATGAATGTATTCTTTCACAACATATACCAGATCATTCCTTCACAACATATACCAGATCGTTGTGTAAAGTATTAAATTAAAAGATGGCACATATACCTTATTTTACCTTTTCCATTTCTTTTTTATATATAATGGCATATATTCATATGGCCAATCCTTTCTTCATTGGCACTTGACAATGGCACCGGCTCATGATCCTTATCATTCATTACATTGCATGCTATTTTATAATGTGCTGTCAAAGTTGATTTTATTTCCTTCCCATCGAATTCCACAATTCATTGATATCTCATTATTTTCAAATGTGTTAGGTATCCAGTCTCTTTTGGGACTATAATAATCTCTTCTAAAGAAAATAACTCTTCAAGAGTTAGCTCTTCTGGTGCAATCAAATATTCTTGATCATCATCAACTGACCATCTATATTCTTTGTTCTCTTTTTTATTGTTGAGGATTTTGTTATCTTTTGAATCGATGGGCTTTTCACACTTCATGCGTGTTTTAAATTTGTTCCTAATAGTCCTTCAGGGACACATATTCTCATAGGAGCGTTAACAGTTGGGAAATGTGACTTTATCACTTTCTTTCAATTAATAGATACTTCAAGCATTTTATAGCTGAATTCTATGAATAAATTATCTTTTGAATTTTCAGTACACATCATTTCAGTACAAGAATCAACAATGAGCCAATCATAATTCATTCCAGCTAAACTCTTTACCCAACTGCTTATTTTCTCCCCCTAATGCTGGTGAAAGTAATTCATCAAATGACACTCAGCAAACCATGACATAAAATTCATAACCAGCATATATTCATTGGGTTTTACATGCACATATATTACATACCCAAAATTAAGTAATATTAAGTTTTTGACCAAAAACCTTTACAAGGGAGAAAACTTTTAATAATTTGTTGGCTTCATGCGAATTAATAACGCTGTCTGCAAAATGGCTAGTCCCAAAGCAGAATATGAGAGATTATATCTCATGTAATAAGGTTGCAACCACTTAATCATTCATTCTGCTAGTCCATTTTGTGTATAAACATGAATTTCAAGATGTTCAAATCAATTCCAAGGGACGGGCAATCCTCATTAAGGTTAGTGAGGTAAACTCATTATCACTATCAAGATAATGTTTCTTAATCGAATAATTAGGATAATACGCTCTTAACCATATTCATTGAGCAAAGGATCTTGCAAACTTCAGTTTGCAAGAAGATAACAAATAACCATGATACCATTTAGTTGATGCATCAATTAAAACCGTATGGTAACTAAATGGTTCACCATGTGGACTTATCGCCCCACAAATATATTCCTGTATCCATTTTAAAAATGTGAAAAGCTCATATTGTATTTAACTTTATGAGAGTCAATAATATATTCCTCTTGGAACATGCAGCATATGAGAAATAGTGGTATCTATATATACTTCATGGTATAACCACATTTATTTTCAATCATTTCTCGCATCATAATTGAACCGGGATGGTCTAACCGGTCATGCCAAACATTGAATTCATTGATAAACTTCTGGTTTATCTTATTAAACTGCTGGCTTGTATTAATTAGTAAACTTCTGGTTTACTGTCTCAGGACATACGTCAAATTCATTAGTAAACTGCTGGTTTACTATTGCATGTCAAACAATAAATTCATCAGTAAACTTTTGGTTTACTATCATATGCTTTCAACTATACTTATATACAAAGCCAGAGATAAAATGAAAGAACTTGAAATGTAAAAACATATATATATATATATAACAACAATAACGTAAATAAAGCTAATCAATAATATATATATATATAATTAATTATACACATAGATATATATATAATTTATAGTGTTGTAAGTATAACAATAAATAGATATAGCTTCTGGCTATATTATAAGGTAGGGGAAATATATGACATCTGGCCATACTATAACTTTTATTATCATTTCTGCAAATATCATGAAACTTTATAAGTTTCTTATAAATTGGGTACAATAAAGTGCATTTTCAAAGCATAATTTTGTTCCTTTGGGCAACATATAATATTAGCTCTTCCGGAGCCTTCAATGCACACCCAATTTATTAAGTATGCCCATATTTTGCCCTTTTTGTGGTTCTTATAAGTTTTTCTCCACTTCATATGGGAATTAGAACCAATACAATTCTGACCACACCAACACCAATGACTGTGGTCATATCCTCTTTCTCGACTATCACAATTATTATGTTTCACAATATTCACTTATGGGAATAAAGTCGAATTTATTGAGCAAAACCATGATTAAACCAACAAATCAAATTTTATAAATACAAAGTCATCCATTTATAATGGGCTTTCAGGAGGATAACCAATTTCCAGTGGTTATACAGTTCCTTTAAATTGTTCTAAAGAACAAATGGGTCTTCTATATATGTAGCATATACAATGTTATAGTTACTACCCAAGATTGCATACTAAACACAAATATCAGTCGTATGCAATTAAATTTTAAATATACATAATTCTGGATGAGAATTTAATTAATTCTCTCATCACTATATACACCCATACAATCATTTATTCCTCCATGCAAATAATGTGTTACAATTTGATTAAATAAATCATGCATAGAAAATATAATTAAACTTAATAGATGATTTTAAGATAATTTAATCAATTACTTAACTCATGCTAATCAATAACATGACCTAATAAAAAATAAATAGAGTTAAAAGAACTTTAGTCAACCCCAAAGTACCTTTTGGAATATCTTTCAAATGATCCAAATGAGAATAAGCTTAACTTAGCTCAGCAAATTATTTCCACAATTGATTCTATAACAAAGGACTTATGACAAACATCATTAGTACACTGAAGTAATTAAATGGCATATGAAATTGGCTTCGTTTGGAAACCCGTTGAGAAAACGGACACAGATTCCTAGGTACTTTATGTGAGAGGAATTTTGTCTCGGCTTGCGTGAGAATGGGTTTTGGGGGTCAAAACGGGATTCCTAACGGAACCCCAAACGAAGCTATTATATGTTATTGATATTAAAACAATATGGCATAAGCAATAAACTGCCATAATTATCTAAAAAAATGTAGCCCATAAAAGAATTTCTAAAACATCCAGAAACTGTAAGCCCAAAACATGTTGACCCAAAACGTCTTTTTTTTTTTTTACAATTCATGCGTGGCCTAGAATGAAACCAATTTTTTTTTATGGACAGAAGTCCAATCTCAGACCAAAACACCACGTCCAAAAAACGGAGACCCATTGAACCAAATTTTTTTTTTGGTATAAACCATCCGGTATCCTGGGGTATCCTGGGTTTATTGCCCGCCCCAGACTAATCCGGACCCCCCGCGAGGAGACCTTACGGTGGTAGCGAGGTACCGATGGGACAACCTCTTTGAGGTTGCGTTAA